>VHKM01000391.1:272500-325000 GCA_007210695.1 Neogobius melanostomus
ATAGCAGATAGAATTCACCACCTGACTGAGGATTTGTATTGTTTTGAAGAATAGTCATCGATGAATTGTAATTGAAAAGTCCCCACATGTTTCTCACATATTGTCTTTCAAGGAGTTCCTTAAACAGGGAAATGTAACCGTCCCTTTGGCTACACCGGACTAAAACAATGAAACACAAGTCGGTCAGTCGGACCAGTTTGTCCTCATGCCTAAGGCCAGTCCTCCAGCCCGATGATTCTGACCATCAGCCTGGCTCAGATGGGCATCCGTCAACCCCGCTGGGACAACATTGAAGGATGGGTCACACGCAGAGGATACATTTCCAGACAGGAACAACACATATACCTTAAAACAGTCCTGCTCCAAACACCCGTCTAATACTTCCCTGGCTGTTTATGGTTTTGACAACTGCTAAAGCTGGCTCCAATAAAACGAATGCCAGGAGAGTCCGGAACTCTCCTGGCATTCGAGAAACACATAAAAGCTACAATGTTAAAGAAGGATGACAATTAGACTTAGACATACAGTAAATAATGTGAGATATTTCATTTGATCTGAAATGCATTTTTATATTGTAAATACTGTGCAATAAATACACAAAAGTTAGACATTATCAAAACAACAGACTGATGTGAAGTGATCGTAAAGTAACAAAGGGACTGATTGTCTCCTCTGCTCCTTTATATTCAGACTGTGTCAGATTATAGGAAGTTTAGTTGTTATTATTGTTAGTTTGATTGAAATAAATCAATCAAAAATGTGTTCAAATAGTTGGCTGCATGTAAATGCAGGCTGCTGATTACTGTGGCTCAAACTAGAACAACTGAGGCGCTTTGGAATAAATGGAGCTTGTTTGGTGGTGCGTCCTTCTGCCCTGACAACATTACACTGAAGGTAAAAAATCCAATCCATTAGGGCGCCAGTCATTACAGAACACATATTACAAATACAATTTCTCCTTTTGAGTTCTTACCTTTTATTCCCAACCTAATTTCTAAGACCAGTTGAAAAGTGGCTAAAATTCACATTTTGTAACAATGTTCAAAGTAGAACTTTAGCTCCATGAGTAAAGCATATGTCTTGGGAACATTATGGTTGCAGGATCAAGACACACGTTCGTCTTTATCAAATAACGTTTATGCAGCGCATTTAATGCTACATTATTTGTGAACGTTGGCATTCAAAAGTTTTAGCAGTAATACATTAGTTCTTTACTTGCATTAATAAAAGTAGACTACATGGGCTATTACCGACTTATTTCTCTATAAAGGCATCTGTGATTTGTTATAATTATATTTACATTCTGGAATAAATTAATGCATGATTTAATATGTACAAATATAGATGACTCAGAATGTTGTGTTCCATCAGGAGCATGATCTCGAACAGAACTGGAGATTTTTTTGTGCGTAAGAGTCCTCCAGACTGTTCTCAGGATTTGTTCTTACAAAGGAACGTTTTCAGTGAAGAACAAGTTTTGTGAATGCCAAAAACCTTCCTGAGAAGGCCTTAAGAACAAATGTGTGCGTAAGAATGTGTCATGAACGGTCATGAATGAGGCCCAATGTTGTTTTCAATAAAAGCTTTACTAATTTGTTTTTGTCTCACTTCCATTTGTTCCATTTGTTCCATTTGTTGCATATTGACGTTCTACTCTGTAGAAACATCCTACCATCAAAAAGCAGAATTTTTACCATTTTTCAACTTTTGATCGGGACTGTATGTTTTTAACACGGGGGATGGGGCGTCTTCGGAGTCAGACTTCATGGAGCCAAACCCCCCACTTCACACCACCCCTTCACTCAGTCTTTCTCTATGGAAGCATTTCTGACACTCTGTGCGAGTCTCGGTGTTCCTTCATTGATCTGCGCGTTAGTGAAACATGGAACGTAAAACAGGCCACGCAGAGAAAGTCACACCTGCAGTACATCACCGTCCGAACATTTGGTAACTTCCTAATCAGTGTAAGGCTAACCCTCCTTCCACCCAGAGTGTGGTCTCTCTGGCTCCTCCCCCTCCTGCCCTGCCTCCGCTGGTGTGAATAGAACAAGTTTATTCAGTCAGGGAGCCTATTACCCCCCCGCCCCCCCTGCGCCCTGAAAGCTCCGCAGAGGCCTGTGTCAGCACATGAAAGTGATGAGTATAGACGCGGGGCCGGCCCAGGCTCTGTGTGAATGCCCAGAGGAGCGGCCCCTTTGGGGAAGGGTGCCTGCACTTGAACTGGCCCCTTTGAGCCATGCAGGTTAGGGGTCTTGTGCTCTTTAATGTGGTCACAGAGGGTTACGATGACCTCTGTAGGGCTGACCACCACCGCAGCCCCCTGCTCCCCCTGCTCTCCACTGTCTAAAGAAGCTCCCACTCTTCTCTCCCAGCTCCTTTTCTCTGCGCTTTATGCCCCACGTCGTTAAACAGGTCTTACTGCGAAAGGAATGTTGGCCATCTCCCACAAAGGGTGGCAAGTCATTGGCAAAGGTCAGAAAAAAGCCCTGTGTGGCTCGGTGGAAGTGTGCGGACCTGTATCTCTAACAGAATGCATGACTGTGTCACAGGAAGCTGAAGAAGCAGCAACGCGATGGTCGTAATGGAGAAGGATTCTGGAGGGCAAAACCATGACCAAGCTTTCTACTCAGGGGAGGACAGACAGCAGTGTTTAGAGAGCAGAATGCAACAAAAACATACATAGGCAAGTCCTCACTACCCGAATACAGTGCCTTGCGAAAGTACTATACACCTTGAACTTTTGCACATTTTGTCATGTTTACAACCCTAAATGTAAAGATTTTATTTTGAATTTTTTACTGAAAGTTCACACACAGGTAACAGACAACTGTGAAGTGAAAGCAAAATGATACATGATTCTGTTATTTTACAAAAAATAGAAAAGTGAAAAGTGGGGCGTGCATAAGTATTCATACAGCATTTTCGGAGTGCATTAAATTGCCTTTATAACATTCCTAATGACTGCAGAAAGTTCACACCTTGCCCTAACCATTAAATAGAGCCCACCTGTGTGTAATCTACTCTCAGTATAATTCCAGCTGTTCTGTGAGGGCCTCAGAGCTATGGTCAGAGTGTATTGGTCACTAAACAACATCATGAAGGCCAAGGAGCACACCAGAGAGGTCAGGGATAAAGCTGTGGAGAAGTTTAAAGCAGCGTTAAGTTATACAAAGATTTCCCAAGATTTGAACATCTCACGGTGCACTGTTCAATCCATCATTCGGAAATGGAAAGAGTATAGCACCACTGCGAACTTACCAAGACACGGCCGTCCACCTAAACTAACAGACCAAACAAGGAGAGCACTGGTCAGAAATGCAACCAAGTGCCCCAAGATAACTCTGGAGGAGCTGCGACGTACTGCCGCTGAGCTGGGGGAATCTGGACATGGGACAACTATAAGTCGTACCATACACAAATCTGGCCTTCATGGACGAGTGGCAAGAAGAAAGCCATTATTGAAAGGAGGCCATAAGAAATCCTGTTTGAAGTTTGCTAGAAGTCATATGGAGGACACAGCTACCATGTGGAAGAAGGTGCTTTGCTCAGATGAGACAAAAATTGAACTTTTTGGCCCAAATGCAAAACGTTATGTATGGCACAAACCTAACACTGCTCATCGTCCTGAGTGCACCATCCCCAGTGTCAAATATGGTGGGGGGAGCATCATGCTATGGGGCTGCTTTTCCTCAGCGGGGACTGGGAAGATTGTAAGAATAGTTGGGAAGATGGATGGAGCCAAATACAGAGACATTTTGGAGGAAAACCTGCTGGAGTCAGCAAGAGAATTGAGGCTGGGGCGGAGATTCACCTTCCAGCAGGACAATGACCCTAAACACAAAGCTAAATCTACAATGGAATGGTTTAAAACAAACATATTAAGGTGTCAGAATGGCCCAGTCAAAGTCCTGACCTAAATCCTATTGAAAATTTGTTCTCCTTCTAATTTGACAGAGCTTGAGTTGTTTTGTAAAGAGGAATGGGCTAAAATGTCAGTCTCTAGATGTGCAAACCTTGTAGTCATACCCCAGAAGACTTGCTGCTGTTAATGCAGCAAAAGGGGTTCCACAAAGTATTAATTCATGCCGTATGAATACTTATGGACGCCCCACTTTTCTATTTTTTGAAAAATAACAGAATCATGTATCAGTTTGCTTTCACTTCACAGTTGTCTGTTACTTGTGTGTGAACTTTCAGTAAAAAAATAAAATCTTTATGTTTATGGTTGTAAACATGAAAAATGTGCAAAAGTTAAATTTGCACATGTGTAAACATGAGAAGACAAAAACATAAGCAGGGACATAATCAATAAGTATTTACAGCATTTGCAGCTCCTTTAAACACCACAGCAGCAGCAGTGGCAGCAGATGCAGTAGTCTAACTCTCACAGTGATAGACACACTGTGAGAGTGTGTCATCTAAAGGCCTTCCCAGTTCGATTGTATTACTTTTAAGGCCAAAGTTGCTTGTCTGGCAAGTCCAGAATGATACCCCTCTGTTTATTTTTCATACACAGGGTTATTAGTCAGGGCAGGCCGCCCGCTTATGCTGCTGCTGCCAAACTCAAACGGATCTGTGCGTCAGATTCCTTTATTTGCGTGACATGTTGTTTGTGAGCAGCATCACTCTTGTGACGCGTGAGTCTCCTCAGTAACAGTATCTATGGACAGCGTATGGGAGAGAGAGAGCTTTCCTCCAATCAGTGGTAATGACCAAAAACACATCGACAGTCGTTGAGTTTTGCGATTCTTAACCCTGTTTGAATATTAAGCTCATGATTTCGCAACAACGACGCACGCCCTTCGCTGATTGGTTTAGACTCATTGTTTTAGACTCAATCACTGGTACAATGCTGAGTCTGGATATTTCTAACCGCACTTGGAGCACATAGCGACTTAATATACATGAGCAAAAGGACGTACTTTAGCTCCGATTACAGCTGAACCACAAAGGTCATTCCTTTTTTTTTTGTGGTCCGACTTGAAACGTTAGTTGAAAACGTCGGCCGGGTTGTTTATACATTGACCCGCGCATCACCCTTACCAACTAACCGACCTGCCTTTGTTTTAATGCCCAACTTGGTTCAACATTGACCAAGCACTTAACGTTACAATGTTGTACAATCAGACAGTAACAAACATAGGAAACTGAAACAGCAGATCCCAAACAAAGGGAGTAAAAACATGATTCTTATGACTTTTCCCTTTAGTTTTTCTCGAAATCCTTGGACCTAGGCCATGAAGCAAGAGGGCGTGTTTTTCTGAACACATTTGTACATTTGTACATTATAACGGGTTATATAACAGTTGAGTGTCAATGATGCATATTTCGAATCATACTTTCACACTTGATGGTGCAGTGTGGAATCCGAGGTGTGGTTGTGGACTGTTGACAGTGTCCACTCAGTCAGTTGGATCTAGCAGCCGTTAGCCTTCAGGCTAAAGCAGTAGATGCAACGTGCAACAGGAGTGGAGCGAAGAGAGGAGGAGGAGGAGAAGAGGAGGAGGAGTGAGGAAGAGGGAAACAATGAAGATAGATCCATACAACTGTATGCTCACCAATTCTTTGCAGCAGTGACATTTCGGGTCTTAGCCCTTCATCAGACTTAATAAAACAGCTCTGACACACACAGGTGTGAAGGAAGAAGAGTTGAGATGGTCTGAAGAAGGGATAATGTAGGACAGTAAGGAGAGGAGGGAAGAAGAATGAGGAGATGGGTGAGGATAGAAGAGGCTGGAAGGTGATGAAAGGAGAAGGTCTGAGGAAGGGAGACAAAAGTACAGTGAAGTGAGGAGAGGGAAAGGAACAAAGGGTGAGGAAGCATCACCAGAGCAGTTTTCTGTGTGTTCTGTGCTCCTCTCAGACTGTAGGCCCTGACCTGGAGGAGGCTCAGATCCATCCCATACACTGGAGACTGGTCATTAGAGCCCAGTACAAAGGGCAGTCTGAACATAGACTACATACACTATTTATCTGGATGGGTGAGTGCAGTGTCATGTGAGCATGAAACTTGTGTTGAATTCGTCTTTCAGTATTTTCATATTTTCAACAAAACAATTGTATTAATTTGTGATTCTTCCTAGGGAGAAGTTCCAACCTAGGGGCCTCCTCGGATCACAGTTCTTCTGTGAACTAGCCTGGGAAACATGCAAACTCCACACAGAAAGGCCTTGTCCAGGTGGAAATCGAACCTGGGACCTCCTAACTGTGAAGCACGAGCGCTAACCGCTGCACTACCATGCCTCAGATAAAACATCACTAAGGTTTCTCATTTTGTAATAAATGTACATATTACTAAACAGTTTGAAACGCATTGGTAACTACTATACTCATCCTTTAGAAAACATTTACACAATTTCACCAACCAATGTTAATCATTTATTAGCAGCTAAACAGATCCTATAACAGGCTCAGCACATGTCAGGAATGGTTAAGGTTATAAAAAAGGCTTTGGGCTCTTATAGGATCTAAATTATTCATGGTCATGGTCTGAACAATAAAAGTAATCACGGTTTAGGTTCTTACTAATGATTAACTAATGATTAGGAAAGGTTTGCAAACCTCCATAACCTGGCCCCGCCCTACCTCTCTGAGCTCCTGCAACAACACCAGCCCACCCGCCACCTCCGCTCAGCCGGCACCAACCGCCTCACCCCTATCATTCGCACTAACCGCCGGACCCTGGGGGACCGAGCCTTCGCCATCGCCGCCCCCACCCTTTGGAACTCACTCCCACAGCTCATTAGAAACTCTGACTCATTACCTACCTTCAAATCAGTGCTCAAAACCCACCTGTTCAAACTAGCTTTTCCGTAAACCCTGTTTTGCTTTGTTTTGTTTTTCCCATGTAAAGCGTCTTTGAGTGTCCAAAAAAGCGCTATACAAGTTCGATGTATTATTATTATTATTATTATTTAAATGTTTTAGTCATGATCAGTTAAGTAGGCTATTGAAAATTGGTAACACTTCTTAATAACACCTTATTTGGCCTTAATAATTGATTAATTAACACGTAATGTGCCCAATATCACTGCACTTTATTACACAAGCTGCTACAGATAACAAACAAAACTTTGGTTCGGTTCCTGGATCCGAGGCCTTTCTGAGAGTTTCCCTCTGGGTGCTCTGGTTTCACCTTAAAAAGAAAACAAATATGCACACAATGATAATCCTCCTGCTCCTGACAAACCCTTGTACTGCTCCTGACAAATTCTCCTGCTGCTCCTGCTGTTCCTGACAGGTATAAATCAGCGTGGGTCTATGACAGAGGAAAGATCTCCGCTTGTACACTGGTACGTGGTACGTTGCTATTTTAACTGTTAAGAGACATTACAGAGCCTCCTCTCTGTGGGCTTCTGTCGGTCCACTCTATTCCACTCTATTTTCAACTCCGGCCGAATCAAGCTTCACATCATATCGCGGCAGACAGAAAAAGAACGGCAACAACATCCAGGTTTTCAATGTGAATACCTCTGCACGGACTTTATTTGAACCAAATGTCACTATTTTACATTATATAAACTCAACATTTCCACTCTGTAGCAGTATGTTACCACAAACACATTCACATGACCTGATTAAGCTTCTGTTGCTCTCATTCACATAACTTTTGTCTGACCCGCTCTCCATCGCGCTGGAGGGGAAAAAACAAACTAACTTGTGAAAGTGAAAGAGAAGTGGGTCAAAGCAACTCCTATGGGACTGGGCCCACCTGCCCCTAAATAGTTATTTATTATTTTATTAGGAGTTATATTTCACTAACTCACTTCGAGCTCCTCGTGGACCTGCAGCTGCGGCGGAGACAATCACGGTGGACTGAAGAGGAGGTAGTGGGCATTAATGTCGCTGTCGTGCGGAAGCGTCCAGGAGCGGATTGGAGCTGAGTGAACAGGCGTAACACGTGGAATATGGGGGTTATCAAAGCTCCTGTTTTTTCCCCTGTAAGACTCAAATAAAATATCAAAAAAATCCATCAATCAATGGACTGCTGTCTGTGTGCTGTTAGTAACATCTAAGACATTGGTACCAGTCCCCAACCTGGAACTACAGCCCTATGCACTGGGATTGGTTGAGGTTCCCATGGTGTAAACTTTACTCGACGCTCTGATACTGGTCAAACGTGCCTGTAAGAAGACCAAGGATGCAGAAGGTACGAGTGTAGTGTGGGCAATCTGAACGCTCTCCTGAACGGCTGAATGAAGTAACAACATCAACTGATGAATATGCAGAATTACTCAAACATGCACAATAGGAACTTTAATAATAACAATAACAATAATAATAATAATAATAATAATAATAATAATAATAATAATAATAATAATAATAATGTATTGGTTTTATATAGCGCTTTGCTGGACGCTCAAAGACGATTTACCTTGCATTATTCATTCACTCTATACTTTATACAAACATAAATACATACAGCATTACATTATTACAGCATATTCTAAATGTTATTTCCGTGAAAAACAAAACCTCATGTACAACTGAATATTATGTCACTGTGGGGTATTAAAAGTATTGAAATATATAATATTACTGCATATTCAACATTCTAATGGTACTTTTTTATCCATCCATCCATTTCTTCCACTTTATCCGGGGCCGAGTCATGGAGGCAGCAGTCAAAGCAGAGATCCCAAGACTTCCCGATCCACGCACACCTCCTCCAGCTGTTTTAGGGTGACCCCGAGGCGACACCAGGCCAGCTCGGAGACATAGTCTCTCCAGTGTGTCTTCCATGAGGCCTCCTCCAAATAGGACATGCCTGGAACACAACCAGGAGGCATCCAAACAGATGCCCGAGCCACCTTAGCTGCTTCTTTTGACGTGAAGGAGCAGCGACTCCACTCCAAGCTCCTCCCGGGTAACTCAGCTCCTCATCTCAAAGGGTGCGCCCAGCCACCTTGCGAAGGAAACTCATTTCGGCCGCTTGTATTCACGATCTTGTCCTTTCGGTCATTACCCAGATCTCATGACCATAGGTGAGGGTGGGAACGTAGATCGATCGGTAAATCGAGAGCTTTGCCCCCTGACTCAGCTCTCTCTTCACCACAACAGTCCGATACAGCGACCGCATCACTGCTGACGCTGCACCGATCCGTCTATCGATCTCACGCTCCATCTGTCCCTCACTCGTGAACAAGACCCCGAGATACTTGAACTCCTCCACTTGAGGTAAGGACTCCCCACCGACCTGAAGCGGGGAAACCACCTTTTTCTGGTGGAGAACCATGGCCTCAGATTTGGAGGTGCTGAACACTCAGCTGCAAACTGCCACAGAGAAGCTGAAGGTCCTGATTTGATGAAGCCAACAGAACAACATCGTCTGCAAACAGCAGCGATGACACCATGAGGTTCCCAAACCGGACACCCTCCGGCCCCTGGCTGTGCCTAGCAATTCTGTCCAGAAAGGTAATGAACAGAACCGGTGACAAAGGGCAGCCCTGGAGGAGACCAACACGCACCGGAAACAAGTCTGACTTACTGCCGGCAATGCGAACCAAGCTCCTGCTGCGGTCATACAGGGAACGGACAGCCCTTAGCAGAGAGCCCCGGACCCCATACCCCAGACACGGTCGAACGCTTTCTCCAGATCCACAAAGCTCCCACGAAACCTCGAGCACCCGATAGTGGGTATAGAGCTGGTCCAGTGTGCTGCGACTGGGACAAAAACCACACTGTGGTTGGACTATCGGCTGGATCCTCCTCTCCAGCACCCTGGAGTAGACCTTGTCGGGAAGGCTGAGAAGTGTGATCCCTCTGTAATTGGAGCACACCCTCCGATCCCCCTTCTTAAAGAGAGGGACCACCACCCTGGTCTGCCAATCCAGAGGCACTGCCGACCGATAGTCCTCCTCCATGGCTTCTCCGAACACCTCCCAGACCAGAGTTTTTGCCTCTGCGACCGCATGTGCTGCAGCACGCTTGGCCTGCTGGTACCAACAACTCCTTCCAACAACTCCTTCAGTTTGATGCCATCACTTACTTCCGGGCACCACCACCGGGTTTGGGGATTGCCGCCATGGTGTTCGTTATGCTACTTTCTTTAATGCATTTATTTATTTATTTTTTACACAGTGGCAAAGTCCAATTCGAGGTGCTTTTGTTTTACAGCACTTTTTAAAATTATTATTTGGCATGAAATTCTAATCCCACACCTTTGCAATTCGAGACTCGCTCCAAACTTCCTCCTTCAGGAATCCTACAGAACTCCCGGTTTGATTCTCCACTTGGCACATCTGCTGGAATAATCCAGCTAAAGTTGCTGGCTCTGGTTGGATTCTGCGGCATTAGCGCTGCCATTAGGCCCCGCACGTTTTTTTTTTGAAGTATAGTGCCCAGTGTGGGCCCAAAAGGAAGGAGCCTCTGTAGGGCAGCGGCGCACGGACAAAACACTTTTAAGCCGTCAAACAATGGAGGAGTGCTGGTGTTTAAGGGTTAAGTAGCGGGGGTGGGGAGGCGGTGTGGGCCGGGAGCATGTGGCTCTGATTTGGATCTCCAGACATGGTGGAGGGTGAGCACGGGGACAGCCCTAACCCCCAGGCCTTAGGCAGACGGAGCAGGAACACATCCACCTCGGAAAGGAGCAAAAAATGGACTGAGAAATTCAAACTTAGGATGAGTAATTGGGTAATTTTGCTCTCAACATGTAAACTTTCACCTGCAGACAAAAACATGGCCTAATCTTCACAATGCAGTCTTGTTAGTGCACTGTTTCAAAGCCTCTCCATTGATTTACATCTGCAATAAAAGTATCACGTGTGGACACCAGTCATAATTGTGACAATGCTTTGGAGGATTAGTTCATATTTGAATCCAGGTAACACGGTCAAATTGGATCATTGTTTATCTATTTTGTTCAGTTATGACTCTGGAAAAACAAAACCCAAATAAAAAAATAAAAAAAACTTGCAGTATCTAATAAAGCAACAAACACCTCATTTAAACCTTATATAAAACTTCTGTCTTCTTATTTTGTCGTAATGAACGGCAAACGTTTTAAATTGATATCTCTAATTCACCTTTTCCCCAGTAACGTACAGTGTCTCTCTTTACAATTGTTGGCTGTGCGTACAACAACTGAAAGTATTTTATCTGTACCCTTTGCTTTTAAATTAATTTAATTATGATAATTTGTGTTTTATAGAAATTGTTTGTATTTTCTTTAACACACCCTCTTGATCTTTATGTAAATGTAACCTGTATTTTACTTGTTAACACTGAACAGGGCACATTCTAAGGACAAGTATTATTTACCACCTTGTGGCTTTGAAGGGTTTAATAGATAACATCGATAATAGATGAAAGTTAAAAAATTAACACTCTCCTTCTATTGTTAACTGGACAAACGAGTTCCACCAAAGAAGCTTTTTGATGAAAGATAGCCTTTAACCAGGGGCACAACAAATCAGTCAAATAAAACGCGTCCATTCTAAGAGGAATGCCATCATCCTTCAGTGTTTGTGCAGAATGAATGGTCAGATCATTTGAAGGGCCTGTGCCTTTTGCCTGTAGGAGACAGTCTATTGTGCCAGATAATTAATGCCTTCCAAAGGTATTGTTCTCCAATGTTTTGTGACCAATTAAACCAAAGCGCATAATCTGTAAAGGAACAGGGTTCAGTAGGTGAGCACCAAGCGTTTTAGACCTGCGTTAGCTGTTTTACAAACTGCACATTTAGCTGGGTCAGATGTGCAGATTACCTGCCTTAGCGCCAGGAGTTTGATTCCCGTTTATGATCGCCTGGCTATTTTGAACAGCTCTTTACGGTTCGAACCGGATCTCAGTTGTGAAAAGAGTCTTTTTTTTGGTAAATTTTACCCAGAACTCCCCCGAACGGACACAAGTATCAGCCCAACAACGGAGCAGCCACACAAGTGAGAGCTTTTTGCACTAAAGGCAAAGTTGAATGCACTAAAACGATTTGTCAGACAGTTACAGCCTCTTTTTAATAATTGTGGCACAAGATTTGATTCACAAACACATTTTTCAAAGCGTAAATATCTAGCCTGGCATGAGCCAGACTGATCCTCCAAGTTAAGAAATACATGGGGATACAGTCTGGTATTATGCATTTTGAATTTTGCTGACTCTGTCAAAACCAGCGTTCTCTAGCGTGCACCTTTATGTGCACCAATGAAGACAACAACATAGGTACACAAACAAGTCGTATTTTGCACAAACATCGTGATAAGTTGCTCATGCTCATTTCATTGTTATCTTTGTCAAGAAAATAAAGTTCAAATGAACTATTTCAAAAGTGACCAAACATGACTTCCTCAAACTGACTTGCCCTCGCTGCTTTCCTCGTCTCTCAGCAGTGTTTCTGAAAAGTGCGTACATCGTACAGCAGCTATACAGTTTGCGTGGAGGAGTGCAATGTTTCACGTTCTGTTTGTTTTCTATAAATACCACCTTTGGTGCAGACGAGTGGCTACACAAAGCTTTGGCCTCATGTTGTGCTTAGCAAGCTTGATAAATGAGGCCCCTGGACTTGTCCTTAAAGCTTTCACTGGAACATTTACTCCACTGCATGCCATAATTGTTAGTCAACTACAAAACAATCATGGCGTAGGACGTAAACGCAAAGTGCAGGTCGCTTTGTGTTTGATTGGTTCTCTCTCTTTCAACCTGCGATTGTTTGCCCCGCCCTCGTGTCTCGATTGGGAAATTGTGTCCCATTACCACAATTCCCGACTGTCTTTATATGTATTTATAAATACATAATTAAAGTCAGTCTGGCTTTATGCCAGGCTAGTAAATATCAGTCCCATTGTAATTTTTTTTAATGTGCCTTTTATTGATCATGTCTCATATTGTGAGTTATTTGGGTGGCATTATTTACATTTTACATTAAAAAGAGCCAGTCTTATGCGCGGCTCTTTGAAATGAACAGATTCCTGGCTTCAACAGTTTGTGATACACTCTGTACAGTTCAATAACACATTGGGGAAAATACTATATATAACTATTTCTAATTGGAAGAATACATTGTCAGCCAGACCCTCCACTGACCCACTCCCTGCTGATAAACCACGTCAATCTTGTGTGACTCCAGCTCAGGTCATCACTTATTCTGTTGTGGTTAGGCTTAACAATGCAGCAAGGCTAACATCATAGAAATTACAGAAATGCCTTTAGCTCTCAGCCTGTTTGTACAAATGCACACATTGTGTTAGCCGTCGAATCCCGGACCCAAGTTAAATTGTTCTTAAAACATTCACAAATGAATACGGGAGATAAGCGAAACACTAATGTATGGGAATGTATGTTTTGTCATTTTCATGGCATTTATATCATTTATGTGGTGTCATAAGTGGTTTAATGGCCATTTGATGTATATCCGACTTCACAAAAAGCAGAAACTGAACTGAATTTCAGTTAGCATTTAGCTCAGAGGACTCTTTTAGTTGTTAATTTGTATCTAAAGTCAAATCTCCAAAGGTCTGTACATTCATTAATCATTTCTAACGAGGCGTTGACCTAAATGTGACCAGTCACAGGAATGGGGGACACAAGTCGATTTTGGGGATTTTTAGATTTTCACAGATTATTAAAATGTAGTCTCTAAGCCTTCCAACGATGTGTAACACATGGAAATCTGATAATATTTGGAGGTGTAGCGGTGATTTGAAGTTAACAACTCCAAAAAGCCCAAAGGCCTGAAAAACCTCTCCAAAGTTTTGGGCCATTCTCACCTCTCTGCTGTTGGGAGTGACAATAGGGCTCATTTACATCTCATTGGGATAAGCCACACCCCCTGTCAAACTCCCCTCGAATCAGTAAAGCACAGGGAGGGAGCAAACAACAAACCATTGTTTACCAGTTTCATTATGTGTATCAGTCTTATTTTTGGTTTCATGTATTGATCTCACCTCACAGCGGTGTTTACTCAGTATGTAAATAGACACAGACAAAGTCACGCCCCTACTGCACGCTCCGAAACCCACCTCAAACTAGTCATTTTGAACCTAAAAGTTGACGCTTTTAAATATACTAATACTGCTAGCTTAAACATGGAGAGGCTACTTCGTGACTTCAACTGAACGAATCTGCACAAAAGTGAAAATCACCAATTTCCCCCAAAAATCTTTGTGTGCGTTTTTCTCGAGACACGGGCTGCCGACTTGTGTCCTTGGAATCCATGGCGGGTCACAAATGTGGACCTAAATGTGGGCAACAGCTGAAAACATTTGGATTGTTCATAATTTGCTATGTTTGGTGGCTAATGCTCACGGCAATAGGAAAAATACATTGTGCAGGCTAATGCTAACAGACTCTGAAAAGTTTCCCGGACTAGCCGACTTGCAAACTCTCTGCATACGCTAGGATCAAACAGCGCTTCTCCTTTTACTTAACAGGCCAGGCTAACAAAAACTTCCTCAGCTGGTGCAAAGGCAGAGAACTCAACAGTGATCCAAACAATTCTTCAGCCTTACCTGGAGTCTGCTTAAAGCCTTATCACGTTTAGTAACTTGTAATAGACTTTTACTCAGCAAACACCAGTTTTAAAAGAAAAGTAATGCAACAGATATTCATTTATTTAGCTCTGTTAAACCTAAGGCAATTAAAATGGCCCAGGTAAAAACAGTAATAAAAGTATCTATCAGTGGTTCTTTAACTGTAAAGATGATTAAAGGTCATTTCACATGTACTTTCTGGGTGTTAACCATGTCTAAAGCAGGATACACTGCTTTAGACATGGATAAACTTGACAAAGAGAGGTAAAATACAGTAGTTTCCCCTGCCAAAACTGGCCCAAACATGACAGCTATGCTTTAGTAATGCATTTTACTCACTTCATTGTATCCGACATGGTTTACACCATAGACCGTTAAAAAGAATAGACAACTCCCTCTCACTCCTCCCCATTTACCATAATGACCACGTTCGAGGGGGAAATCATGGCAGATTTACAGACTCCTCCTCCCAGCTCTGACGAAGCATGTTCCTAATAAGGGCATAAGGGCGGGATTTTCACTGTAGACTCGGGCCTTGCGTGACGTGTAGCTCGTGCAGCTCCAAAGCTAACAGGCCGACCCTCATTAGTACGAGATTTCAAATGATTTTCTTTCGAAAACCAGCCTGGTTTCTTTAATTGTGACTAACCCAGCGTTATCACAGGAGGAATATGTAGCCATAGAAAGTGTTGAAAAAATAGAAACCAGGCGTTAAAGTTGTTTTTAACGTGTCTAAAGTCCAATGCTTTTCAATGGGGGCCTAGCGGCGATATGGAGGTACTACAGCAATGGCGGCCTCCAGTGTTGCGGTTATAAAGCAGAGCAGCCAGCGGCCATTGGTTTACACCCAGAATTAATTTAGTACAATTAATTGGAGATCTTTTTAGTCCCTATTTATCCATCCATTTTCTTCCACTTGTCCGTTACCGGGTCGTGGGGCAGCTGTTGGAGCTGCCCAAATCACATTGCACCAGCCCCTATGGCTCCTCCTGCAGGAACGACGGCCTCATGGTTCTAAACGGGCCTGTTGGTCTCATAAGGGGTGTCTGAACCGCTCTTTGTCTGACCCGTCACCTAGGACCTGTTTGCCATGGGAGACCCTACCAGGGGCACAAAGCCCCCGACAACAGAGCTCCACGATCATTCAGGTGCTCAAAACCCTCCCCCACGTTAAGGTGGCGCTCCTGGAGGGGTAGTCCCTATTTAGACTTAGTTCAAACCTTAAACTACTGTAAGTCTAAATAGGGGCTAAAATGATCTTTATGGGTGAATGGTTACATTTATACCTTCTTTAGACACTCAAAGAGCTTTACATCAAGGAACCCCTCACCCATTCATACTCTCATTCATACACCAATGTCAGACACTGGAGGCAAGGTGGGTGTCATGCCCAAGGACACAACGACAGTGTGAACCTGTGGGATTCTAACCGCCGACTTTCGAGTCAAAAGACAACACACTCTACTATCTGCAGCACTGTTGCCCCAAAGTTTAGTCCTGATTTGATTTTGATTGAGGCCAGTTGGTACTTGGAAGGTCAAATATTTCATGAGGTGGTTCCTGCTGTGAAAAGACAATGGACTGGGGTTCTGCCCTTGAGCATCATAATGTTTTTATATTCTTCTTTCTGTCCCAAAACTAAATGAAAAGCCCAAAATGTTGAGCAATATCAACAACAGGTGTCAGCAGAAGGGTCAATTCAGGTCAGTTGGGACAAAACTGTCCCCACCAGGTCATACCATCCACAGGGTGTCTACTTTCTACATGTCAAATTTGAAGTTTGTGTCATGTTTTTTATAAATGTGGCTCACCATTTGTGAGGGTTGAGTTATGTACAGTATAAATAAATAGGCCTTGCATATTCCTTGAAAACATTCCCGGGATGGTGCTTGGTCATTGGGGACACTGTTGAGCACCTTTTTTCATTCAGTCCAGTTCCCCTAAATTTCTCTTTGGAGTATCCAAAAAAGAACCAGAACTAAACTGGATCTAAACTTAGTCTCTAACTTAACACTTCCTCATAGCCAGATATAGCCCATGAATCAGTATGAAAATGAGTCTGAATGAGGAATTCATTAGGACAAAAGACATAGTTTTCTCCAAGTTCATATTTCTAAAATGTTTGCGATACAAGAAGCACTTTCAGAGCTGGTCTAAACTACAGGTCTAAACCATGGTTCTAAACTACATGGTTAAACTACAGGGCTAAACTATGGGCTGAATGACAGATATAAACTAAAGAGCTAAACTACGGGTCTAAACTACATGAATAAACTACAGGGCTAAACTACGGGTATAAACTGGTTAAACTACAGGATTAAACTACAAGGTTAAACTACAGGTCTAAACCATGGTTCTAAACTACAGGGTTAAACTACAGGGCTAAACTATGGGCTGAATTACAGATATAAACTAAAGAGCTAAACTACGGGTCTAAACTACATGAATAAACTACAGGGCTAAACTACGGGTATAAACTACAGGGCTAAACTATGGGCTGAATTACAGATATAAACTAAAGAGCTAAACTACGGGTCTAAACTACATGAATAAACTACAGGGCTAAACTACGGGTATAAACTACATGGTTAAACTACATGGTTAAACTACAAGGTTACACTTCAGGGTTAAACTAAACGGTTAAACTACAGGTCTAAACTACAAGGTTAAACTATATGATTAAACTACAGTGTTAAACTACAGGATTAAACTACATGGTTAAACTACATGGTTAAACTACAGTTTAGCCATTAAACTATGGTTAAACTATGTAGTTAAACTACAAGGCTAACTACAGGGTTAAACTACATGGTTAAACTACAAGGTTACAGTACATGGCTAAACTACATGGCTAAACTACAGGGTTAAACTACAGGATTAAACTACATGGTTAAACTACAGTCTAAACTACAAGGTTAAACTACAGGGTTAAACTACAGGGTTAAACTACAGGGTTGAACTACAAGGTTAAACTACATGGATAAACTACAGGTCTAAACTACAAGGTTAAACTACAGGGTTAAACTACAATGGTTAAACTACATGGATAAACTACAGGTCTAAACTACAAGGTTAAACTACAGGGTAAACTACATGGTTAAACTACTGGATAAACTACAGGGTTAAACTACAAGGTTAAACTACATGGATAAAACTACAGGTCTAAACTACAAGGTTAAACTACAGGATAAACTACAAGGTTAAACTACATGGATAAACTACAGGTCTAAAATACAAGGTTAAACTACAGGTCTAAACTACAAGGTTAAACTACAAGGTAAACTACAGGGCTAAACTACAGGGTTAGACTACAGGATTAAACTACATGGTTAACTACAAGGTTAAACACTTGGGCTAAACTACATGGTTAAATCACATGATTACACTACATGGTTAAACTACAATGTTTAAACTACAGGGTTAAACTACAGGACTAAACTACAGGGATAAACTACATGGTTAAACTACATGGTTAAACTACAAGGTTAAACTACAGGATTACACTACATGGTTAAACTACATGGTTATAATACATGGTTAAACTACAGGGCTAAACTACCGGGCTAAACTACAAGGTTAAACTACAGGGCTAAACTACAGGGTTAAACTACAAAGTTAAACTACATGGTTAAACTACAGGATTAAACTACATGGTTAACTACATGGTTAAACTACAGGGCTAAACTACCGGGCTAAACTACATGGTTAAACTACAAGGTTAAACTACAGGGCTAAACTACCAGGCATGTAGTTTAACTACATGGTTAAACTACAAGGTTAAACTACAGGATTACACTACATGGTTAACCTACAAGGTTAAACTACAGGGTTAAACTACAGGGTTAAACTACAGGTTAAACTACAAGGTTAAACTACAGGATTACACTACATGGTTAAACTACAAGGTTAAACTACAGGACTAAACTACAAGGTTAAACTACATGGTTAAACTACAAGGTTAAACTACAGGATTACACTACATGGTTAAACTACATGGTTAAAATACATGGTTAAACTACAGGACTAAACTACAAGGTTAAACTACATGGCTAAACTACAAGGTTAACTACATGGCTAAACTACAAGGTTACACTACATGGATAAACTACAGGATTAAACTACAAGGTTAACTACATGGATAAACTACAGGTCTAAACTACAGGGTTAGACTACAGGATTAAACTACATGGTTAAACTACAAGGTTAAACACTTGGGCTAAACTACATGTTAAACCACATGATTACACTACATGGTTAAACTACAAGGTTAAACGACAGGGTTAAACTACAGGGTTAAACTACAGGACTAAACTACAGGGATAAACTATATGGTTAAACTACATGGTTAAACTACAAGGTTAAACTACAGGATTACACTACATGGTTAAACTACATGGTTAAGATACATGGTTAAACTACAGGGCTAAACTACCGGGCTAAACTACAAGGTTAAACTACAGGGCTAAACTACAGGGTTAAACTACAAGGTTAAACTACATGGTTAAACTACAGGATTACATTACATGGTTAAACTACATGGTTAAACTACAGGACTAAACTACCGGGCTAAACTACATGGTTAAACTACATGGTTAAACTACAAGGTTAAACTACAGGATTACACTACATGGTTAACCTACAATGTTAAACTACAGGGTTAAACTACAAGGTTAAACTACAGGATTACACTACATGGTTAAACTACAAGGTTAAACTACAGGACTAAACTACAAGGTTAAACTACATGGCTAAACTACAGGGCTAAACTACAAGGTTAAACTACAGGGTTAAACTACAAGGTTAAACTACAGGTCTAAACTACAGGGTTAAATTACAGGGCTAAACTATAGGGTTAAACTACAGGGCTAAACTACAAGGTTAAACTATAGGGTTAAACTACAGGGCTAACTACAAGGTTAAACTACAGGGCTAAACTACAAGGTTAAACTACAAGGTTAAACTACAGGGCTAAACTACAGGGTTAAACTACAGGGCTAACTACAGGGCTAAACGACCACATGGTTAAACTACAGGGCTAAACTACAGGGCTTAACTACCGCGCTAAACTACAGGTCTAAACTACAGGGCTAAACTCCAGGGTTAAACTCCAGGGCTAAACTACAGGTCTAAACTACAGGGCTAAACTATCGGGTTAAACTCAGGCTAAACTACAGGGCTAACTACAGGTCTAAACTACAGGTTAAACTACAGGCTAAACTACGGGCTAAACTACAGGGCTAAACTACAAGGTAAACTACAGGATTAACTACAAGGTTAAACTACAGGGTTAAACTACAGGATTAAACTACATGGTTAAACTACAAGATTACACTTCAGGGTTAAACTACAAGGTTACGCTACAGGTCTAAACTACAAGGTTAAACTAACAAGGTTAAACTACAAGGTTAAACTACAGGGCTAAACTACAGGGTTAAACTACAGGGCTAAACTACAGGTTAAACTACAGGGCTAAACTACAAGGTTAAACTACAGGGTTAAAACTACATGGTTAAACTACAGGGCTAAACTACAGGGCTAAACTACAAGGTTAAACTACAGGTTAACTACAGGTAAACTACAGGGCTAAACTACAGGGTTAAACTACAGGGCTAAAACCAATGGTAAACTACAGGGCTTAACTACCGGTAAACTACAGGCTAAACCGGAAATACAGGTCTAAACTACAGGGTTAAACTACAGGGTTAAACTACATGGTTAAACTACAGGGCTAAACTACAGGTCTAAACTACAAGGTTAAACTACAAGGTTAAACTACAGGGCTAAACTACAGGGTTAAACTACAGGGCTAAACTACAGGGCTAAACGACCACATGGTTAAACTACAGGGCTTAACTACCGCGCTAAACTACAGGTCTAAACTACAGGGCTAAACTCCAGGGTTAAACTGCAGGGCTAAACTACAGGTCTAAACTACAGGGCTAAACTACAGGTCTAAACTACAGGTCTAAACTACAGGGCTAAACTACCGGGCTAAACTACAGGGCTAAACTACAAGGTTAAACTACAGGGTTAAACTACAGGATTAAACTACAAGGTTAAACTACAGGGTTAAACTACAGGATTAAAACTACATGGTTAAAATACATGGTTAAACTACAGGCTAAACTACGGGGCTAAACTACATGGTTAAACTACAAGGTTAAACTACAGGCTAAACTACCAGGCATGTAGTTTAACTACATGGTTAAACTACATGGTTAAACTACAGGGCTAAACTACAGGGCTAAACTACAAGGTTAAACTACAAGGTTAAACTACAGGGCTAAACTACAGGGTTAAACTACAGGGCTAAACTACAGGGCTAAACGACCACATGGTTAAACTACAGGGCTTAACTACCGCGCTAAATACAGGTCTAAACTACAGGGTTAAACTACAGGGTTAAACTACATGGTAAACTACAGGGCTAAACTACAGGTCTAAACTACAAGGTTAAACTACAAGGTTAAACTACAGGGCTAAACTACAGGGTTAAACTACAGGCTAAACTACAGGGCTAAACGACCACATGGTTAAACTACAGGGCTTAACTACCGCGCTAAACTACAGGTCTAAACTACAGGGCTAAACTCCAGGGTTAAACTGCAGGGCTAAACTTAACTACAGGGCTAAACTACAGGTCTAACTACAGGTCTAACTACAGGGCTAAACTACCGGGCTAAACTACAGGGCTAAACTACAAGGTTAAACTACAGGGTTAAACTACAGGATTAAACTACAAGGTTAAACTACAGGGTTAAACTACAGGATTAAACTACATGGTTAAAATACATGGTTAAACTACAGGGCTAAACTACCGGGCTAAACTACATGGTTAACTACAAGGTTAAACTACAGGGCTAAACTACCAGGCATGTAGTTTAACTACATGGTTAAACTACATGGTTAAACTACAAGGTTAAACTACAGGATTACACTACATGGTTAACCTACAAGGTTAAACTACAGGGTTAAACTACAAGGTTAAACTACAGGATTACACTACATGGTTAAACTACAAGGTTAAACTACAGGACTAAACTACAAGGTTAAACTACATGGCTAAACTACAAGGTTAAACTACATGGCTAAACTACAAGGTTACACTACATGGATAAACTACAGGGTTAACTACAAGGTAAACTACATGGATAAACTACAGGATTAAACTACAAGGTTAAACTACATGGATAAACTACAGGTCTAAACTACAAGGTTAAACCTACAAGGTTAAACTACAAGGTAAACTACAGGGCTAAACTACAGGGTTAGACTACAGGATTAAACTACATGGTTAAACTACAAGGTTAAACACTTGGGCTAAACTACATGGTTAACCACATGATTACACTACATGGTTAAACTACAAGGTTAAACTACAGGCTAAACTACAGGGTTAAACTACAGGTTAAACTACAGGGTTAAACTACAGGACTAAACTAAGGATAAACTACATGGTTAAACTACATGGTTAAACTACAAGGTTAAACTACAGGATTACACTACATGGTTAAACTACATGGTTAAGATACATGGTTAAACTACAGGGCTAAACTACCGGGCTAAACTACAAGGTTAAACTACAGGGCTAAACTACAGGGTTAAACTACAAGGTTAAACTACATGGTTAAACTACAGATTACACTACATGGTTAAACTACATGGTTAAACTACAGGACTAAACTACCGGGCTAAACTACATGGTTAAACTACATGGTTAAACTACAAGGTTACACTACAGGATTACACTACATGGTTAACCTACAAGGTTAAACTACAGGGTTAAACTACAGGGTTAAACTACAAGGTTAAACTACAGGATTACACTACATGGTTAAACTACAAGGTTAAACTACAGGACTAAACTACAAGGTTAAACTACATGGCTAAACTACAAGGTTAAACTACATGGCTAAACTACAAGGTTACACTACATGGATAAACTACAGATTAAACTACAAGTTAAACTACAGGATAAACTACAGGTCTAAACTACAAGGTTAAACTACAAGGTTAAACTACAAGGTAAACTACAGGCTAAACTACAGGGTTAGACTACAGATTAAACTACATGGTTAAACTACAAGGTTAAACACTTGGCTTAAACTACATGGTTTAAAACCACATGATTACACTACATGGTTAAACTACAAGGTTAAACTACAGGGTTAAACTACAGGGTTAACTACAGACTAAACTACAGGGATAAACTATATGGTTAAACTACATGGTTAAACTACAAGGTTAAACTACAGGATTACACTACATGGTTAAACTACATGGTTAAGATACATGGTTAAACTACAGGGCTAAACTACCGGGCTAACTACAAGGTTAAACTACAGGGCTAAACTACAGGGTTAAACTACAAGGTTAAATACATGGTTAAACTACAGGATTACATTACATGGTTAACTACATGGTTAAACTACAGGACTAAACTACCGGCTAAACTACATGGTTAACTACATGGTTAAAACTACAAGGTTAAACTACAGGATTACACTACATGGTTAACCTACAATGTTAAACTACAGGGTTAAAACTACAAGGTTAAACTACAGGATTACACTAATGGTTAAACTACAAGGTAAACTACAGGCTAAACTACAGGTAAACTACAGGGCTAAACTACAAGGTTAAACTACAGGGTTAAACTACAAGGTTAAACTACAGGTCTAAACTACAGGGTTAAATTACAGGGCTAAACTATAGGGTTAAACTACAGGGCTAAACTACAAGGTTAAACTATAGGGTTAAACTACAGGGCTAAACTACAAGGTTAAACTACAGGGCTAAACTACAAGGTTAAACTACAAGGTTAAACTACAGGGCTAACTACAGGGTTAAACTACAGGGCTAAACTACAGGGCTAAACGACCACATGGTTAAACTACAGGCTAAACTACAGGCTTAACTACCGCGCTAAAACAGGTCTAAACTACAGGGCTAAACTCCAGGTTAAACTCCAGGCTAAACTACAGGTCTAAATAAGGGCTAAACTATCGGTTAAACTACAGGTCTAAACTACAGGTCTAAACTACAGGTCTAAACTAGGCTAAACTACGGGCTAAAACTACAGGCTAAACTACAAGGTTAAACTACAGGATTAAACTACAAGGTTAAACTACAGGGTTAAACTACAGGGATTAAACTACATGGTTAAACTACAAGATTACACTTCAGGGTTAAACTACAAGGTTACGCTACAGGTCTAAACTACAAGGTTAAACTACAAGGTTAAACTACAAGGTTAACTACAGGGCTAAACTACAGGTTAAACTACAGGGCTAAACTACATGGTTAAACTACAGGCTAAACTACAAGGTTAAACTACAGGGTTAAACTACAGGGCTAAACTACAGGCTAAACTCAGGGTTAAACTCCAGGGCTAAACTCCAGGTCTAAACTACAGGGCTAAACTACCGGGTTAAACTACAGGTCTAAACTACAGGGCTAAACTACCGGGTTAAACTACAGGGCTAAACTACAGGGTTAAACTACAGGCAAACTAAAGTTAAACACAGGCTAAACTACAAGGTTAAACTACAGGCTAAACTACAGGGCTAAACTACAGGGTTAAACTACAGGGCTAAACTACAGGTAAACACCACATGGTTAAACTACAGGGCTTAACTACGCGCTAAACTACAGGTCTAAACTACAGGGCTAAACTCCAGGTTAAACTCCAGGGCTAAACTACAGGTCTAAACTACAGGGCTAAACTACAGGTTAAACTACAGGTCTAAACTACAGGGCTAAACTACGGCTAAACTACAGGGCTAAACTACAGGTTAAACTACAGGGTTAACTACAGGATTAACTACAAGGTTAAACTACAGGGTTAAACTACAGGATTAACTACAAGGTTAAACTACAGGGTTAAACTACAGGATTAAACTACATGGTTAAACTACAAGATTACACTTCAGGTTAAACTACAAGGTTACGCTACAGTCTAAACTACAAGGTTAAACTACAAGGTTAATCTACAGGTTAAACTACAGGGCTAAACTACAGGTTAAACTACAGGGCTAACTACATGGTTAAACTACAGGGCTAAACTACAAGGTTAACTACAGGGTTAAACTACATGGTTAAACTACAGGGCTAAACTACAGGGCTAAACTCCAGGGTTAAACTCCAGGCTAAACTACAGGTCTAAACTATAGGGCTAAACTACCGGGTTAAACTACAGGTCTAAACTACAGGGCTAAACTACCGGTTAAACTACAGGGCTAAACTACCGGGTTAAACTACAGGGTTAAACTACAGGGCTAAACTACAGGGTTAAACTACAGGGCTAAACTACATGGTTAAACTACAGGGATAAACTACAAGGTTAAACTACAGGTCTAAACTACAAGGTTAAACTACATGGCTAAACTACAGGTCTAAACTACAGGGTTAAACTACAGGGATAAACTACGGGCATGTGAAGAAAATCATTGTCCACCCTGACATGGACTGGTCACAGAGTAGGAGTACTGTCACTCACGGAGATGTGTCGGAGCGGCCTGTGTTGTAATGCGTGGTTTGTCTCACAATAGGTGGCTGAAAGAATGCCTGCGTTTGAGGCTGCAGGACCCCCGCCGGGTGGTCCAAGCCATGTCTGCATTCCCATCAGGGGTGCACGCACTAACAGAAAGGACCACTGGGGGCGGGGGGCTCCAGTCTCCAAGCGGGGCAAAGAGAGGCTGCAGTTTTCTGTCACATATGATCAGAGTCAGTCAGCCCAGATGAGCCCCTGCCCCTGTGAAGCTCTGTGAGGGCCCTGTCCCAAACTGTGGCCCACTTCTTCAGGTGTTACTCAGGGTCTTCTGAAATTGTAATGTATGCTTTAATAATGCATTTATGATAGATATCTGGTTTAGACATGGTTTATACCCAGTTTAGAAATTATTTACTTGAGTCAGGTACCACACAGAAGTGATTCTTAAATAATTAATAAGGAAACCTACTAAAACAAACTTTCAAACTGGTAATGCAGAGGGAGGCACAAAGGGGTTTAAACATGATGATCAGTAGAATACCTAAGCCTGCAGACCATGTTTTTTTTTAGCTAAATGTGTTCTTCTCCAGGTTTAACAATAGCTGTCCTCCGACCGCTAGGACTGGCACCCGCAACAACCCCACCTCAAGGGCCTTCACCATCAGAGCAAATGGTGACCTCCATTATGCATCACCCAACACAGGAACGCAGGTCCTGGCAGGCCCAAAGGCAGGGTGCTGGAGCACTACCCGGTCTGTCCCAGCTCCTTTTGGACTCCGGCTTCGTCCAGGACTAATGGACTGAATCCATCATCCATCCATCATCCATCCCAAAGACTCAGTATGCTAAGGAGCCAAGGGATTTTAGGCCTGTGGCATTAACGTCTGTCTGTGTAAATTCATGAAAGAGTGGGTCACCTCAGAGAAATGACTTCAGACAGTTTGTTTTAAGGCCAAACGGTAGTCTCACTTTTAACATCTTTGGCAAACACCTGGACACTGTGCATCCCATACATGCCATTGTCATTATATAATTGTACAAGGTTAGGTGCAGGTCAGATGGATAGTGCTGAGCCGCCACTAAGGCCCAGCATGCTTTTAGTGGTAGGGGAAAGCGGAGCAGGTGGAGGGAACCTGCGCACACACTGGGAGAACGTGGAAACCCCACACTGAAAGGGCCTGCTCAAACCGGAATTTAAACCATGGACTTTCTAGCTGTGAGAAAAGAGCGCTAACCACTCAGCCACCATTTGCATGTGTTAACCAATAAATCTCTGTACTGACATGGGTACAAAATGCCAACCTGCCATTTGAGAAGTGGGCAGGACGGGGGCACTGTGCCAGAGGACACAGGCCGACATTTAAACCAAGGAGAGGTTACCTTACCACCATCTAGTACTATACCACTCCTACTTTTTGTACCTGTTCAGAAGCAGGACCATGGAACTTTGCTAACAGCCAATCAAATCTCCAAAGGTTCAGTCCAATCACAGAGCTCGTCATCTCAATAAGAACCAAATTAACCACTAGTAAAATATTTTCTTAACAAGAATGTATCTACATAGATGTTGATGCTTCGTCTTCTCTCAAGATTTTCTTCTTGTTGCCGTCTAACACTATTTTTGTCTTGTTCCAAACGTACATTGATTGAAACAGCAGTTACACATTTGTGTTGAATTCTCTTACGTTTAAAATCGGAGTTGCTAATGATTCTTTTATCCTTTGTGGGGAGAATGACGTAGATCAGCCATTCCCAAAGTCCGGAACATCGTGGCCCCCTTATTGATCAGAAAATCTCTCGGGGCCCCCCAAATCATAATAATTTACTCCATTCAAAAGAATTTGTTATATATTACAACTAAAATGACATTAAAAGTAACATCTAGCTATGACAGTAGGCTAAATACTGGGTTAAACTGGTGCATTTGTCCCTTTCAAAATGAACTTTTTTCATTTTACTTGTTTGCAGACATGCTTTGGGGGCCCCCTTGTAGTGCCTCTGAGGCCCCTCAGGGGGCCCGGACCCCACTTTGGGAACCACTGACGTAGATCATTCACATTAAGTCTATGCTCTTCCAGCCGATGCCATTTTAAAACTATTAACTTCCTTGATTACAAAATATGCCACATGCCGGTTACGTCACTGACTATTCTCTGATTGGTTAATATGCCAATCTCATCCATCGGGAATTCAAAGAAATTACCCCTGATACCAGATACACCTCTTTGTAAAGAATAGGAAAAGTGTGGATTCAGGCTGGACAGGCTACTAGTACTAGACATCTGTATTCTAAACTAGTCTCAACTACCCTGCCCTGAGCACTGAGCTCAACTTCTGACTGTAATGTATTATTCCTTTACTTAGTAGTTTAACTCAGATGAACCAAAAACAATGATACCCAGCAAAAAGAGAGAGGTTAAATTCAAATAGAACTGCTGAAACAAATCTACTAGACAACAGTAAATGATAAGCCCACATTAAAATACGGCTATAATTTACCTGTAGCATAAACAGATACAATCATTCATGCCGGACGACAGCCCTCATGAGTTCAGGGTCGATTCAATTAATTAAACACTTTTTAGTTGTCAATAGAAACAGCGGCTGCACATGCATTTGGTAGCAGGAATCGGGTTCATGTGACCAGCTCGGCTGGGTTTCCAATGCAGAAATGCAGTGCGCAACACAGGAGCTGGACACACAGCTGCCTGCTACATTAGGATATTCGGGTTTTTTTGCCGTGGTTTATGTCCTTCATGGACATAACTTACTGATTAATTACTGATCAGATCGATACGATCCCGCCAATGTATATATTAAAAAATTAATAACTATGTGTTTCTGTTTGCCTTTTGACACAAATTGATGAAGCAAATAATGATCAGACGTGTCAATCACAATCCCTCGGGTGCCAATGGTGGCCCCGTGCCAGGTCTTACTTTGAGGTGGTGGACAGTTGCAAGTACCTGAGTGTTCGCCTCAACAATAAAATGGACTGGTCCCACAACACCAACGCCCTGTACAAGAAGGGCCAAAGTCGCCTCCACCTTCTGAGGAGACTGAGGTCCTTCGGAGTGAGCAGGCCTCTGCTCAGGACCTTTTATGACTCTGTGGTAGCCTCTGCTATCCACTACGCTACCGTGTGCTGGGCCCCGGGCAGCACAGAGCGGGACAAGAACAGACTGAACAAGCTGATCAGGAGGGCCAGCTCCGTCCTGGGCTGCCCCCTGGACTCTGTGGAGGAGGTGAGGGACAAGAGGGTGCTAGCCAAGCTCACCTCCATCATGGACAACACCTTCCACCCACTGCACGGGACTGTAGAGGAGCTGAGCAGCTCTTTCAGTGGAGACTGAGACACCCTCAATGCAAGAAGGAGCACTATTGCAGGTCCTTCATCCTCACTGCTGTCAGACTGTACAACACTACTGTAAAGTAACATGTGCAATAACCTCTTGCAAACTATGTGCAATAATCTCTGTATCTACGTCACCTTATCTCTCTTATCAAACACATGCACTTTGACTAAACCTGCACTGCTAACACTGACATTTTTATAGTATGTTTACTATAAACATACTATAAAAATAGTATGTTTAGAGTAAACATACTATAAACATTAAATACTATAAGAAAACGTAAATACTATAAGATAACCTATCTTATTTATTTATTTTACTGTATATACTTTTTACACTTTTTGCCCCCTTGAAGTTGTTGGTAGTCATTGTAGATCAGGATACCTCTATTTGCTATCTAACTGTTTGCACATTTCCTGTCTATTCTGCACACAGTGTTTCTGAGAGCTGAATTTAACAAGTGAATTTCTCCATTGTGAGATCAATAAAGGCTTATCTTATCTTACCTACAGCCCTGGGTGTGCACCTTTGCTTGTGGTGCTATCATGAACGTGCACAACAGAAAAACCATGGGCAACAGAAACCCCTTTCCTTCCTGTGTGAAGTTAAATTCTTATCACAAGTTGCATGTCATTTCCACATGAAACCCTCCAAACTGTTCTGATTACCCCCTGCAGGCTCTGAAAGGTAAAGGAAGTATAAACGTAAGGTGACCAAACAGCAGTTTGACATAGCAACAGAAAGAGAAAGTAATAAAAGTCAGATCTGATCTAAACTATTGTTAGACAAGGTCCAGGTTTACTGGAACCAGAGCTGACTCTCCTCTTTCACTTCTCCTTACACTCTGAGGCGATGTGAGTGACCGTGCAGACGCTCTAAATGAAGAACTAAGACTCTTCCTGCTGCAGCTAACAGTACACCACAATCCAGGAAGTCAGAGCATGAATGGGCTCCCCTTACACTGGGGGAAATACCTAGAAACAGACATTCACATACATTTCCATAACGTATTTCTGTACCGCGTTAACAGTTCATCTTAGGTTCGGCTCCAAAAGCGGCCAAATATGCTAACCTGAACACAGAAGAGAGTTTGGTGTCATGACGTGTATCACAGTGTGGGCTGGTGTTTTTTGTTTTGTTTTGTTATGTCTTTTCCAATCCAGCCCTAATAGAAAACTCTCAGACTCATCCACCAGAGATCAGAAAGACTGCAATGAATTTGGACTTTAAACACACCTCCTTGTGACGTCATCAGGTGAAGCGGTGGATTTTGAGCTCACGCAAAGGACAAATGTGAATGAAACAAGTCTGTTTTTTCATGAGAAAACCCCCACTCAGCACTACGTGCCACACCTCAACTGTCACCTCTATCAGTGAAAGGCTGGACGCAATGAGGGAGCAGATAAAGCAATTCTCCATAAGTGAGGCGGGACGGCGGCTAGCACCACGATAACGCTAACGGCTGTTTCCGGACCCTCAGCTGTTTCAGTGTGGCGCAGATGCCTCCACTGTACAGGCTGTTGCAACTTGTACTGAAATATCATAAATATATCATAAGTATACTTTTTATGTCTGTTTCATGTAGAACTGATGTGCAAATGCATGCGTACATTTTCATTGCATTATTTTACATGAAGCTTTGTTGGTAGACTTTAGGAAAGCCAAATGTTTGAAGCAGATTTTCAGCAGCCTCTTGGATGTGGGGAATCATCAGTGACTTTGGAGTTTTCAGTGCTCTAATGGAGTCATAAACACCGGAGCCAGCAGCTTCACAGAACAGAACAGAGCTGTGCTGGCAAACTCTCGGTGGGAGCGTGCGAGAAGCATTGGATCATGAGACTTTTGTGAATGGCACGCAGGCAAGCCCTATATCTGCCTTCTGATTGGCCCGCTGCTTAGCCAATCAGGCAGCCCCAGTGTGCAGCTCATTCATGAAAAGGCGGCGTGCAGCAAAGACCGGAGCGGAGGTGGGAGCACACTTCCTCTTTCAGCCGCGCTCCAGATGACAAAAGAGCTTCTGTTTCACAACATTCTATATCCACAACGGCGCACGCACGCACACACACACACACACACACACACGCACACACGCACGCACACACACACACACACACACTAACAGACCATGCACACTTTTATCACAATGCTACAAGCTTAATACATATCCATTAAGCAGAATACAAGGCATAGTACTTACAATGATCACAGGAACAGAAATCCTGATTTGACCAAACTGACATGTCCCTGAGCAAACGGCAAAGGCCTGTTTGTAGTTTTAAACTCTGCAACATGTTCTGAAAGTCGTGTGGTTCTGGGATTAGTTTAGTCACTCAGTCTTGGTCTTTTCTCGAAATGTTCTTGCTCCTGGATAAGTTTAAAAAGTGCATCTGTGGATTGTATAAATAAATATATGCAAATATTAGAATAATCCCTTTCCCACACTGAACAGTTGCTCTGTTCCCTTCATGCACTGATGACAATGGCAACATAGACAAAAATAGATCCTAACCATAAAAAAAAGAGAATTCCCTAAAGCAGGGTAACTATGGCACACATTAAGATTAAGGTGTAAGCTGGAGGGAGCATGTGAGTCAATGGGAACATATCATCTTGACTGCCCTACTTCCAATGGTAGCTTCAACTTCTCTACTTTTCAACTGCTATAAAATGACAAACTGACTACTGTGTAATGTTTGTTAACTTACTGCACTCACCTTTTACAACACATATTTTTGTTTTCACTACAACATTTATTTTGACGGCACATGTTTTGGTTTTTACAAGAAACGTTTCTGCTTTGGTGACAAACTGCTCTGTTTTTACAACAACAGTTGAACCTCATTTCTGTTTAAGAGAAAAGTTTCTGCTTTACTTGTAAGTCAATTTGTTGTTATGACATTTTTTGTTTACAACATACTCATTTACTTCCATACAGACAGACAGACTGAATTGCGAACACATTTCTCAAACAGAAACTTTTCTCACAAAAACAGAAACTTTTCTCATGAAAATGTAAACTTGTAATATTCAAATGAATGCCATACGTAGGCGTAGTAGTGCAGGGTGTTCGCTTGCTCACTGCTGTGGTGTTATAAAGGGGGAGCTGTGGGGGTTTTGGGGAATGTTGTGCACTGTGAGGAGGGACATAAATGAGTCCACAGACTTCCACTTTGTACAAATGATCAATGGACCATTTAGCGCTTTTCTACCTTTATCAGGCCCAAAGCTCTTTACAGTAAGGAACCAGCGGGAGCTGAGATTTGAACCCACGACCTTCCGATCACAAGACGTTCTACCACCTGCATCACCGTCGGTAAATTAATAACTATATGCTATTTCCCGGCTTGCACGAGCACCTGTCTTTATAAATGATTCCGCTACTGCTGTGGATGCTTTTGTACATCTTTGCCGTGTTTTTGTGGGTTCGGTGGATTTGTTATACTGCATAATGGTCTTTAAGAAAGCAGCTTTTTTTTAAAAGTAAACAGCTAGCTTATGAGCTAGACATTTGATACCTACACATTTCTTCTTCTGAAACACTGAAGAGGCACCAAGGCACTACAGGAAACAAAAATAGGACAAACGAGGAGAAGATGGTGAAAGTCTGCTGTGGGGCGGAGGGAGCTGTGCAGGAGGAAGAAGAAGGTGGAGGAGCTAACCAGTGCAGGACACCATGCTCTGAAACAGGGACAAACCCTGGAGGCGCTGCACTGTTTCAGAGGATCAGAGGAGACTGAGGGCAGCCAGCCAGGTTTCATCCAGGTGCTACGGTTTCCTCTATCCCCAAAAACATGCTGGTCAGGTCGGCCCACAGTGGCAGCGGCTCAGGACTAACACTTGAACACTATTTCATTATACCTTTGTATGATGACAAATAAAGCACTTACTTATTTACTTTCTTAATCCTGATTCACTCAGACATTCACCTTGTATTCACATATTCACATAATAAGGCGAGACACAGCAGTAGTAGTGAAAGTATTGATTTTTCACGCAGTGGTTGAAGTGGAGATTTTTATCTAGTTTCCTCCCTTTACAACTTAGTTTTCATGTCAGAGTATGAAAATGACAAAACTTACCCCGTATGATGCTTATTGTATGATGTTTTGTAGTCCCTCACGCATTCATTCACAAATATTGACAGATTTTACATCTACGTGTCCTACGAAGGGTGTCAGCTATCACCCAAATATAGTATTTTTCGGAAGTATGGAAGAACGGAGAAATGTGCTGCGCACTCGTTACAAAACTTTAGAGCTGGTTTTCTCTAAACAAGGTTTTGGCTCCACTCATGCAACGATACAGCCACTACATACAGTATGCAAAAGTTTGGGCACCCCTGTAAATGTTCATGATTTTCATGCATCCTCCTTTTGCAGCCTCTAAACGCTTTCTATAGCTTCCAATTAGAGTCGGGATTCTGGCGGAATGTATTTTGGACCATTCTTCTTTACAAAACATTTACAGTTCAGTCAGGTTTGATGGTTTCCGAGCATGGACAGCCCGCTTTAAATCACACCACAAATGTTCAATAATATTCAGGTCTGGGACTGAGATAGCCATTCCAGAACGTTATACTTGTTCCTCTGCATGAATGCCTTAGTAGATTTTGAGCAGTGTTTAGGGTCGCAACTTCAACTTTGTCACTGATTCCTGGACCTTGTTTTCCAGAATCTGCTGATATTGAGTGGAATCCATGCGACCCTCAACTTTAACGAGATTCCCAGTCCCTGCACTGGCCACACAGCCCCACAGCATGATTGGAATCCTGTGTTCTCTCCTGGTACAACTTAATTTTTCACCTTTTTCTGCGACCTGCATTTGTGGTTTCTGTGTTCCACATTGTTTTTCTGGATACTTTTGTACGTATTTGCCGAGTTTTTGTGGAGGTTTGGTGGATTTGTTTACTTTGAGAGTCCTGGAAATGGTCCTGAAGAAAGCGGCTTTTTAAAGGTAAACAAAATGCTAGCTTATACGCTAAACCCATTTGAGACCTACAAATGTCTTCTTCTGAGACACTGAAGAGGCACCAAGAGCCCCCACAGCTGCAGCACAGTGGAGGCGTCATAAGAGGATCTACAGGAAACAAGTAAGGGACAAACGAGGAGGTGAAAGACTGTTGTGAAGCGGAGGGAGCTGCAGAGGAAGAGGAAGGAGGAGCTGACCAGTGCAGGACACCACGCTCTGAAACAGGGACAAACCCAGGAGGCGGTGCACCATTTCAGAGGATCAGAGGAGACAGAGGGCAGCCAGCCAGGTTTCGTCCGAGTGCTACAGTTTCCCCGACCTCCAAGGTCATGCGGGTCAGGTTGACACAGTGGCAGCAGCTCAGGACTAACACCTGAACACTATTTCGTTGTACAATGACAATAAAGTACTTACTTACTTTTCCTCCGTTGCATAACGGCCCTTGTTTTGCCCAAATAACTCTATTTTAGTTAAAAACAGTCCACAGCAGTTTATTCCAAATGAAGCTGGCTTGTCCAAATGTGCTTTAGCATACCTCAAGCGACACCGTTTGTGGCGTGTGCAGAGAAAAGGCTTTTCCGCATTACTCGTCCATACAGCATCTCCTTGTGTAAAGTGCGCTGAATAGTTGAACGATGCACAGTGACACCATCTGCAGTAAGATGATGTTTAGGTCTTTGGAGCTGGTCTGTGGGCTGACTGTGACTGTTCTCACCATCCTGCGCCTCTGCTTATCTGAGATTTTTAACTACAGTAGAACTGTGCCTCTGGTTTTCCAACTCCTCACAATGTTCCTCACAGTTGAAACTGAGAGCTTTACCCCCGGCTCACATTAACTACGGTACGGGTTCGGTCCGGGTTCGGTCCTGATCCGGTCCGGGTTTGCCCCAAACTACCACTCACAGTGAGTCCGGCTGATACTGTGGCCAGCTCCGCCAGCTCCGACACCAGATGCTGCACCAGACACAGAAACGGCCCTCACGAGAACAGAAGTGCACGTGAGTTTCGCTCTTGGTGTGAGTTCATGTGATAAGTAGCCCCATATATAGGTCGTTTTTGTAAACAAAAGCCGTATTTGCCAGTACAACGACTCTCCCCAGTGAAGTGGATGCTTTGCAACACACTAGTGCCCCTGTGTCACTGGTAATGGAGAAATGTTTACGCGCGTGTACAGGTGAAACGAGACCAAATAAGTAGTAAGCGGACAGATTTTATTTTGAAATACACCGGATCTTCTTTTCTCACGAGACCTGACTTCCTGTTTGGCTCGTGTTCTTCTGTCAGCTTGAAATAGACTTCTTGTGGATTCTTTCTGTTGCCGCCGGAAGGCCTCGGTAGCCGGACCCGGACTTCACGGAGCAGTGTGAGTGTGCAACATTGGTTTTAATGACTTTCTAAGTTCGCGGACACCGCACCGGACCTTAACCGGATTTAATGTGAGCCGGGGGTAAATCTCTGAAACAGCTTTCTGTTTCCTTCCCCTAAACCATGATGTTGAACAATCATTGTTTTCAGGTCATCTGAGAGTTGTTTTAAGGCTCCCATGTTGTCACTCAGAGAAGATGCAAAGAGGAGAAACACTTACAGTTGGCCTCCTTAAATACCCTTTCTCATGATCAGATTCTCCTGTGTATGGAGGTCAAGGGTCACTGAGGTTACCAAACCAATTTTAAGTGACTGAATAATGAGTGCTAAAGGTATTGAAATCAATAAAATGACATGGGTGCCTAAATTTATGCACATGCCTAATTTTGTTTAAATAATTCTTGCACACTTTCCAGAAATCATATAAACTTTTGGGAACGTTGGCGCAGATGTGTGCAGTCGCGACAGCGCTTCTGTCAGTCTCCCCCAGGGGAAATTACCACCACCGAGTATGGAGTGAATGTAAAATGCTCTCATGTAAAGCGCTTCTTCTTCTTCTTCTTCTTCTTCTTCTTCTTCTTCTTCTTCTTCTTCTTCTTCTTCTTCTTCTTCTTCTTCTTCTTCTTCTTCTTCTTTATTTCACTTCTCAAATATCACTGTGTTTGTCTCCTATATGATATATTTAACTGAAATTTCTTATCCAGACAACCAATGATTTATAAAGGAAAGTCATGGACATTTACAGGGGTGCCTAAACTTTATAGCTCCTACGGACTACAACCTTTACAGCCTTGGGCTTAACAAGATTATTACGATTTTTCAGAGAGATTTTTTAATATTTAATTCTCAGCCCAATTTATTCAGCTTTGAACCCCACAAAACAAGGACAACATTTAGATTTGTTTCACATATGATTAGCTTATTAAAAAAAAGTAATAAATCCACACATTTAAATCTGGTTCTATCCATTATTTAGATTTCGTCAAAATCTTAAGCACAAATGCCTTATTTTTAAGTGAAAATATAAAATGACAGAACACTTGCAATACATTTTTTTCTCATATTTATATCAGTAATGTTCAGCCAAAGTTTCAGTTTGATATCATTAAAAACAAAGAAAATTCCCTATTCACCTGCAGTGTCTCGCCGTAATGCTGACAGCAGGAATTGTTTTAACATTTGAAAATGCCTGTCATGTAGAACTTTGTGGCTCAATGAATGAAAATAGCCACACCTGCTCTACAAACTGATTTGCGAGGGCAAAAAGTGGCCCAGCGGACATTATGCTACAGGACGCTGTGAATTCCTTTTTATGCCCACGCCTCCCGCTCTTTCATCATAGACCCAGCCCAGGCCTTATCCGAGTGGGCAGCCCCTCGCTCTGATTGCACTCTCATCATCACCTCTATCCCTGTGCACTTCATTCCACTGGTGGTTTTGCCCATTCTTGTGCTATTTCCGTTCCCGGTCCCCCAGGAACCCCCCCCCCCCCCCCCTATTTGTTTTTATCTGGTCTGCTGTTTTGTTCTCTATCTAACAAAATATTCATATAACTACTTTGTGCCAGTTTTTGTTTCATTTTTACTCTTTTGTTGACATTTAGTCATTGGATGTGGAGGATGTGGGATGGCGCTCTGGAGCAGATAATAGGACAGGACAGCCCCCATACAGGCCTCGGAGCTGGGCTTTTCATGTGGCACAGCAGTCCCTCACCTCCAGCAGGTCATGGGAACCATGGGACATTCTCAAATGTTTTCACACTAATATTGTATTTGTTTCATAGTAATTGATATGATGAGCAGGGGCGTAAAACCAAATTCTGGGCCCTGGGTACAACTATCTTGGTGGACCCCCCCCAATTAATACACATTTTATATTTTATGTTTTTTTAACCACATAACAATGGTTTAGTTTGACAGTGCATTTCATTTATTTTCTATTATAACTTTATTATATATAGCCTAACCAGGCAAATGTCATATACAAACACATATCCAATACAGATTTGTATTGGATACTTAGTTCATGGTTTGTTTGTTTGTTTGTTTGTTTGTTTTTTTGCAGAAATTGACTAACCTTTAATCCTGTAGTGATATAGATATTTAAATTGGTGGTGGAATATTCTACTTTCATTGGGCCAATTGAAATTGCTCGTTTTAGATAGAACATAATGATTATTAGCATAGCTCATTAAACAGGAGGGCTGCACCAGGGACATGGGATATTTGTGCTGGGAATAACACATTTGTGACTTTAAAATAGGCATTAAAATTATATTTTACAAAAAACAATGTGGTGTCTCTGTGGCTCACAGGCATGAACAATAAAGCCAAGGGCTTCAGCCTGATTTAGTCTCTCACATATTTGAAGCATACCTTCAAGTGTATTGTCAGTGAATTATTTTTGCTGGAATAGGCTAAATGGCACGAGCCCTCCACCTTTTCACTGGAACCACGTTGACTCGTCTCCAAAACTGCGCATTTATGATGCGAGTCTCCAAATGCCCGCGGCCGATTAGCATTATTAATTTTGCGAAAATAGCGTGAGCGACCTGTGGCCTTTGTCACTGTATTGGCCTGATTGCAGTCATTTACAATAAATATAGGGAAAGATAAACTTCAGAGGTTCAAATGAAGAGAGAAGGAGCTCTGTCTGTGGCTCTTTCTCTGACTCTGAACCTTCCACTTCTCAGCAGGCAGAGGCAGGGACTCGCCTCACTTCATCTTTAACTGTCATTTATGACAGAAAGTTGCATCTAAGGACAGAATAGGCTGGTGTTAAATAAAAGCACATAAGAGCGTGGCAAGACTAATATTTCTCTTTCCTAGCTTAGTGTCATTGCATTGCAGAGCCCACCTCATCAAAGTCACAGTTGAGTTGAAGCAGTGTGTGGGCTGAACCATTTGGCACATTTTTAAAGGGGTTGTCAGGGCCCTGAGATTCATCAAGAGCGGGAGGGGGGGGGGGGGGGGTCACAGGTCATCAGGGTCGTGGGCCATTAATGTAATTAGACATTTTGAAATGATCTTAACTAACATGTTAATGGTTGTTCATGAAAACAACAATTCCAGGACTGGACTGGACCTCTTTAGTTTGGGAATCCCCGGTCTACACTATTCTATGGTCAAACTGCAACGTGGTGTTCTTATAAGTTCAAATTAACATTTGAGTTGTGGCTTGCATTGGCATGTTGTAGGAGGGTCCCGAAGCTACACCAGGTGAGGCCATTAGGGTTGCAAAATTGCAAAATAAATTTTAATAAAATTTAAAATGTTCTAAGGGAACTAACAAATTAATGGGAATATATGGGAATTAGTTGGAACAACAGGGAATTAACACAACTGAAGGTTGTTTCTTCAGACATATAAACTGTATGAAGCATAAACATTTGCATTTGCTGAAATAACTATCACAGCTGAAAAGTCTCAAAGAAATCCTCATCTCCATGTCAGACACCAGGGTTTGAAGAGGACTGTGTTTCAGGCCAACACAATGAAGAGCTTTTGGAAATGGACCGGACTCTTGTTTGAGTCCATCTTGCGCATCTTCATCAAGTGTGTGCAGTTTGACAAGTCTATAATTTAGGTCCGTTCTGTTTCATGCAGCACAGTGTCAGACTCAGGCCCCGCCCACAGGTACATTTTAACCGATCAGTTAACCATCAATGTCTCTGTAATTCCTGAGCCAATTCACATAAAACAAAAACTCACAAAGTTCAAAGTCCTCTCTTCCAGCACACATGAACTATGGTCCGATTATTTCCTCATGAAGGCAACCTAAAGTGGTGACAATATTCAGTAAAAGGATTTTCATCCATAACAATAATGTCCCATAGAGTTTTATTGGCATCTGCGCTGACAAAATAGAATTCTAGAACATGAACACAACCTATTGTTTACTCAACATAAAAGTGTATTTAAAGCAGTACTAAGTAACTTATTTAGCTTAATAAATCCTTTTCATAGTCCCTCTGATGGTAATACAGGTGTTTATGGGGCGATTGGGGGGTCTTTCATCTCCCCCTGCTGTCTCTGGCCTGAAAACAGCACTTGCAGCTTTGCCTGCCTCCGTCCCAGTCTCGCAGCTTTGTTCTCGTTCTCACGGCACGACGAACTGCTTTACGACAGCCCAATACACACTAATGTTAGACTATCACCAGCCCCATGGCTGCTCACGGTTGTGTACAAATTCTCCTATCTCAAATTTATATCATGGCGGAGCCAGCAAAAAAAAGGCAAAGAAGACCTTTGTCCGAGGAGGGGAGGAAAATTAAACAGGAATCTGACCGACAGAGATCGCATACGCGAATCAACTTGGGGAAGGCATTTGCTGGATGGCGAGAGCTCTAAGAAAAAGAAGGCTGTAAATTGGACGCAGACTTGGCAATTTTGTTGTTGGACTTGTAAGTACTTCATATGATAACGTTTATTAGCAACGTTTATTCAAAAAAGTAGGATTTTTCAGTGATCGGTTTCTCTTCAAATTTAGTAGCCAGTGTGTAGCCATCTTGCTAGCAGATGCTAGCAACTGTTCACGAGCACCAAACTAATCTAGTAATGACTGTAGCTTTGACAATAGCCGCGTGAAACGTGAGTGAATTTACAAGCGAACTTATAAAGCTAACGTATAGCTATAATGTACTGTACAGTGGAGTCAAAATTGACAGGACAGGTGCTATGTGCCAATGGCTCCGTGCGCACTCTGCGTTAGTATGATCCGCGATCGTTGTCAGCGAGGAGAGGGCTGGACACAGGTGGACACTATGTATTTGTTTTATACGTCTGCATTTTGATAAAGGAGTGCTTCAGGCAAATATTTTATGCTTTGAAATCTGCTGACAGTAACTGACGTTGTGAAAGTAGCGTAACTTTTCGAGTCGGTACGTTACGACCAGGGCAAAGCTAGCTTCATGTTCTGTGTCGAAACACTTGCATTACAATCGGTAATTCTTTCTCCATAAGAACTGTGACATTTCATTTTTTTCCCTAATAGTTATAATCGTTGGCAAACGTCAACACCGAGCAAAGTGCCAGCAAGGCCACCGACTCTACCCGTCTCTACCCGGTACAGAAAGTCTTACAACAAAAAGTCAACAACATGGAGTGCATACGAAATGAAAGAAAAGAAAACCTACTCCTACATCCCAGAGATTCAAAAGGCTATCCTTGCTGTGAGGCTGCAAAGTGGTAAAGGCCTTCCCCGTCGGGTGACTATGCACCCTGATGACCCAAGACGTCTGGGTGTACTTGCTCCTGTGCAGCCACCACCCACCTTAGAACTGGTGAGGGCACATGTGTCCCGGGGGGATACTGGTCCGAGAAGACTTGATGATGCAACAGTGTAATGGTGTTTTATCGTGTGCATAATGTAGTACTCACTGTAAATATTGAACAACAAGGCTTCTTTATAAACGCTTTATTTTCTAAATAAAATGTCACTTGATATACAATGTGTACATTATCATTGAACAAATGCAAATCAAAAACTGCAAAAGTGTCATTATTTAGACAAGGCGTCGCACTTTGAATCCAGTGTACTGTCCCATGGGGTCTGGAAATTTCTCTCTTATTTTCCACACACAGCAGCTGGGGATGACCACTCTGTTGCCCTCACCTAGACGTCCATGTTGTCAGAGGACATACTGTCGATAAGCAGTATGTCTCATACAACGATGTTCTTCACCAGGCTGCGGGTTGTCTTCAAGGGCAAAGATATAATTCCAAGCAGCTGCGGCCAAACGCAGAACTCCCTCATCCAAAATGTAATACTGCATGTGTGCCATGTTGCTGATGCAGTTTTCTGGGGTTTGTCTGCAGCATTTTTTTTCTATATCTGTGTTCATCTCTCGACAATTCCCGCAGATGCACCAGTTGACGGCAGTTATGGGAGGGGTGGGATGCGGGTTCTCCAGTAGGGACAGAATATCAAAGAGCATCCCAGGGGTCCTCTGGACAACCTTCTGTAGGAGGAAGTCTCTCTGCTCCAGCCTCAGTGATTGCATTTTTTCCTATAACAAACACATTCATAGGTTGTTCTAGTGTGTTACAAGAATACAGGCAATATATGTGTATTATATGAGCCGTGAGGTAAAGTAGTATAAGGTAGTATAATACAGTACCACAAAATTAGTAGCACAGGCATACCTGTAACTCAGCCATGCGCCGATCCTGCAGATCTTGCAGCCTTCTTTGATCATCAGAAGTAAGGGACCTCCTCCCCGTGCGACCACCTCGACCTCGACCTCCTGCTCTGGTCTTGTGCCTCGCACCGCCAGAACCCATGGCTTGAACAGTGAATTCATCAGATGATGATGAATTCAAAAATAATTCCTGTAATATTGTAAACAGGTACACAAATATGGTGTCAGTAGTACATTGAAAGTCATAGACAATTGCCGTTCGTGATATAACTGGAAGAGGTGAGTAAGTCTAAAACGTCCAAGTGGACGACCAAATAAACCTACTCAAATTAGGTTGTATAACCATAAAAGTAGATTTACAAGTGAAATTGTTGTACAAGATAATGTGACATAAATAGAAAAAACTAATAGAAAAGCTAGCTAGCTAGCTAGCTAGCTAGTTGCATGTAAACAGTGGCAGTACACATGATGAGGCTGAATTGTCTTTGGAGAGACTGGCACTTGTTTACATTACTTATTTTTTTAAGATCATATTTGATTGTACCCACCTCATCAGACATCTCTTCGTATTGTTCAATGGTGTTATCCTTCTACGTCTTGGGAGAGTAAAGGTGCCCGTGTAGCTGTGGGGTGGGGCAGGCGGCGGAGGGTGCGGAGTATTTACGACAGTGACATAACCCAAAGTGACCTTTAGGGGGAACGCTAAGCGCAAGTTACTTAGTACTGCTTTAAAGGGACTAGACAAGTTTAAAAATGTTAAAATTATGTATTTATATCCCCTACATGTTCCAGCCATGTCCTAATGTGTAGAATGAGCCCAGACCTATTCACCACAACTGCCTCTAAAATCCTGCACTGTCACTCAAAAGGTGTTCATTTGGCCGTCAGCACAAGCGCAAATAGAAACTGCAGTTACGCGTAAGACCTGAGGTGGCAGTAGAGAGTATAAAAATGAGCATTAGACACACATTTTGCTAAAACATAGTTAACACAACTACATTTAATATTTTGCTAAAAATGTTACTCAGCTTTATAATAACTACACCTTGTTTAGCCTTAATAAATGATGAGTTAACACTTAATTCATCATGAACAATTCATTGGTTAAGTGTGACTAACTCTTAACTACTTAACAATGCATAAGTAAAGTATATGAAGAACTATTTATTATGAGTTAGGCATTAACTGTAGTAATTAATTAGTTATTAAGTGTTTATTAGTTATTAAGAGTCACACTTCACTAATGAATTGTTCATGATGAATTAAGTGTTAACTCATCATTTATTACAAGGTGTAGTTATTATGAAGTGTTTCCGCTTTAGTTTGAGCATTTTTATGATGTTCATAGTTTCACTTCCTTATTGGATACTGACAGGAAGTGACATAGATAGAGCAAAAAAAAAGAAGTAAACTGTTGCCGTGCCAACCATGTTATATCAATGGAAATGAGCCAAGTCACACTGCTATGGAACTTTACCTCTATGTCACTTCCTGTCAGCAGCTTAACAATTCTACTTAAAATAACTTTTCTGCCAAACAATTCTTCATTTGAATTGCTGCTTCACTAAAATACAAATAAATATTACGTACAACAGATGTTATCCATCTAGATAAGTCATATTTTCAAAAGCATTAAAACCTGTTTATCATTTTTAAAAGTTCCCAAACTTCCAAGCTAAAGTTGCCATTTCTGGAAAATGTCCAGAAATTGATCATGAATTTTCCGGGCCTTTGCAACTCTACTATCCTCTGCTTTTCACCGTTCCCCTGTAACAACATGTATGCCCAAGACACTGCAAACGTCAACAGACCGCTGGGAGACGTCTGATAAGTTGACTGGACTATATCATCTTCGGCCAATGTTATAAGCATTTTTTATTTTTTTCACAATCTTTCCCCCAGTGACCAGTGGGGCGCCCCAGTGTTCGGAGTCAGCCCGGCCGGCCACTTTCCCACCGCTCTCCCCCGCTGCTTCATGTAAATGTGTCCACTCTACTGTATGCCCTCTGTGTCTGCTCAGCCTGGGAGTCCGGACTTTGTCTCCTCTCAGAATCCTCCTTGGCGTGGGGTCAAAGCTGGTAGTGCCCCTTCCACTCTACCCGGCCTGTTGCGCTCTCCCCCTGGGCCGGCACGTCCACGCCGGCCCTGCCGAAGCTATACCGCCGCCCCAGTGTCCCCACGCCGTCTTCGGTGGGGCCATTGTTCCTCTAAGTAGGTCAAGGCCCGCAGCTATCACAATCAATTTGGATTGATTGTGGAGCGGCGGGAGGGGCCGGCCGCCGACACACTGGATGCAAGGCTGATCACACTTGTTGATATAAAGCGAAGGAACAGGAACTAATGATAGTATTCTTTGGCTTTCTTCGGCAAACTCATCTCCCCAAACAAGTCCAGTCCACTCATTCTCCTCCCGCATTGTTCTTGGCAGTTCCTTTCTCTCAGCCCAACACTCCCGCCCTCCCTTTGTATGCTGTAATTAGTCATGTGGAACATATGGGGCATCATATTACATACTGTAACCCACCAGCAGCTGCGCCTTGTAAGACGGCCTGGGATAATGCCACGGAGTGGCTGCAGACTTCTGAGGCTTTCTGCTGCGTCATATCAGAACGGAGAGTATTGTAAGTGTCCTTTAAGAACAATACATTACCGATGCTGGCCCCCCCTGCTTTCACTGAGCTGACAATGGAGTCCATGCGTGTTTTCATCGACTATCATCGCGGCGCCCGAGAAGTGGAGGTGGCATTTGCATAAAGCGCGCTGGAGCTTGGCGCACTCTGGAATGTTTGGGTCGGCTGAATATATATACTATAAGTGTAACAAGAAAAAGAGAAATGAGTCAGTAAATATCATTTCTGTAAAAAATGTGTTTCTACAGATTGCTATTTCACGTCATAACATAGAAAAAAATCCATCAATCATAAAACAGTCCCTTAAGGATTTGTCTGGCAATTTTTCTGATTGCTACAAGCTAAAAAAAATTCTAACCGTTATAACGAAAAAATAAATAAAAAGTCTTCTTAAACGATGTATTTCTTTGCCCTTTACATCACTTTTAAGAGACTCTGGGGAAAAAGAAAAGACCAGGCGCATTGTCTCCAGTTCGGCCGACCTTAATCTAAACGTTTCTTGACTGGAGAGCAATAGGCCAGTGTAATGTCTCATTTGAAAGCTAAGACCAACAAAACTGATCTAAACTGATTTTTCTCCTTGCGTCGTTGCCGTGTTGTCATCACTTTTTACCCATTCTTTTTCGTCACATTTTTTCCACTTTTTCCATCGTTGTCATTTTTGTCACTTTTTTAAATCACGTTTTTATGGCTTTTTAATGTTTTTTGTTGCGCATTCATCCTTGTTTTTGTCTCGTTTTGTGTGGCTATTTTGACACTTTTAAATTTGGGTAATAACAAAATGTGCTGGCTTCAGGTTAAGAGGCTAAAAATCATCTGAGAGCTGAGAGAATGGAGCCCGACGAGGGACTGAGGAACAGACCAGATGATGAATGTCTGTTCATTTCACTCACTAAAGTTTGTGCTGCAAAGAAGGCACCTCACACATAAAAAGAAAAGAGACGACCTAAATGTGCACTTGCAGCGTATGTCTGTCAGATAAAAGTCTATCGCCAACTATAGATCCAGAGAAACGAGACTCGGACCCGGGGCAGGAGGAGCACATAGTGGAGCATGCTACAAAGGACTGAGGCGAGTGAGAGATGCAGCAGCCCCCGCTTCAGTCTGAATGACTTAAACCCACAGAGGCGCGAGACACCACTTCCTACTATAACAAGTAAAAAGAGCTCTACGTATCAGAAACTCACTTAAGGTCTGGGGAAGTTGCAGACTTCAGGAATTGTTGCAATGCCAAACTGATTTTGCAGAGTTTGCGTTAATAGATTGCAAAATCCTGGAGGGACTGCTAAAAGAATTGTACAATGGACAACAAAACATTTTAACAAAGTAAAGCACATAAATCAGTGAGGCGAACACAACTCATTTCAAAATGGGCCTTCAGTAATTGTCTGGTATCTGCGTCCAGAGGGAAGAGATTATGGAGAGGCTGCTCAAATATCAGACATACAGTATTATTCTCTGATGTATTTTATTGTTTGTTGCACTAAAGTGTCTGTGATGTATTAGTCATTTGCACAGTAATATTTATATTAAAGACGACAGAAGACTGAGTGAAAGAGTTTCAAGATGACCAACGACAACCTCTCTGTGTTTTTGTGGGCCATAAACAATGATTTCAGTTTGATCTGTATTTAACTGGAGGAAGTTGTTTTGCATGCACACACTAATCTGTTTGATAAAATGACACAGTGTTTCTACAGGCCCATGTTTCACCTGCTGTCAGTGAAACATGGATCTGCGTATCGTCTGCATAATTGTGATAAGACCCGGTGTTACTGGATATTAATTGACATAATGGAAGCATGTACAGATTGAACAAGAGGGGCCCCAGAATCGACCCCTGCGGAACCCCACAGGTCTATTTGGTCTGAGACACAGTTTCCCATCGCAACATAGTAAGTTCGGTCCTTGAGGTAGGATCGGAACCACTCGAGAGCCTTTCCAGAGAAACACACAATCCAAGATGCTTAAAGTCCAATGTGAAGTTTGTGATGATTTGGGGAGACATGTCTTCTGCTGGTGTTGGTCCACACCTCCACCTGAGCACCCACAGGATAGCATCCATACAGTCACAGCCTATCACTGCTCCCGTGACACAGGGCCCCTTCAGAGGAAACACTGGGAAAGCCTAAAAATATCAGAAACCATCTAAAAACACTCATAAGAGTTTCAAATCCAGAAGTAAAAGCAATTAATGAAACTAGAAAAAAAAACTATATATATATATATATATATAATATATATATTATATATATATATATATAATTTTTTTATTTTTATTTTTTTATTTGAGCATACATTTTGCTCAAAAGGATTGGGCTGGAGCAAGGAGCTTATGAGCGCCTAGCCCCAACTCAACTATAATTATGTAATTATATAATATATAATTAGGACTAAATAAATAGATGTCAGTTAAAAGCTAAGCTAAAAAGGTGGGTCTTGAGCCTGCTCTTAAAAACATGAACGTTCTCTGTGGACCTGAGCTCCTCCGGCAGGTCGTTCCAGAGGCGAGGGCCATAATATTGGAACGACGCCTCACCGTGAGTCTTTTTGTTGACTTTCGGAATAACTAGGAGACCCCTGCCGGAGGAGCGAAGGGGCCGTGAAGGTTCAAAAGGCAAAAGCAGTTCTGAAAGATAAGAAGGACCAAGAACATTACGACATTTAAAAACCATTAAAATAACTTTAAAATCGATCCTGAAACACACGGGGAGCCAATGCAGCGACTCTAAAACTGGTGTAATGTGGTCCCGCCTCCTGGTCTTCGTCAGGACACGAGCTGCTGAATTTTGTAAAAGTTGTAAACCTGAGATACTCTTTTTGGGAAGACCAGAAAGCAGGGCATTGGAGTAGTCTATACGACTGGTGATAAAAGCATGCATCAGCGTCTCCGTGTTGGCCCGAGAGAGAATGGGGAGGACTCTGGCTATGTTCTTTAGATGGTAAAAACCTATCTTTGAGATATTCTTAATGTGTGGAATTAAAGTCAGCTCAGAGTCAAAAATCACACCCAGGTTCTTCACCTGTGAGGAAGGATTAAAAGACAATGACTGTAGTTTGGGTAAAAGTTTCTCTCTCTGGGCCTCAGGACCGATGACTAAAACTTCAGTTTTGTCCTGGTTAAAGGATCTGTATCATGCTATTTTAGCCATTCCAAAGTAAAGTATAGGCATATACACTCAACAAAAATATAAACGCAACACCTTTGTTTCTGCTCCCATTTTTCATGAGATGGACTTAAAGATCTAAAATTCATTCCAGATACACAATATTACCATTTCTCTCAAACATTGTTCACAAATCAGTCTAAATGTGTGATAGTGAGCACTTCTGCTTTGCTGAGATAATCCATCCCACCTCACAGGTGTGCCACATCAAGATGCTGATCTGACATCATGATTAGTGCACAGGTGTACCTTATACTGCCCACAATAAAAGGCCACCCTGAAATGTGCAGTTTTGTCTCACAGCAAAATGCCACAGATGCCACAAGCATTGAGGGAGCGTGCACTTGGCATGCTGACAGCAGGAATGTCAACCAGATCTGTTGCTTGTGCATTGAATGTTCATTTCTCCACCATAAGCCGTCTCCAAAGGCGTTTCAGAGAATATGGCAGTACATCCAACCGGCCTCACAACCACAGACCACGTGTAACCACACCAGCCCAGGACCTCACATCCAGCAGGTTCACCTCCAAGATCGTCTGAGACCAGCCACTCAGACAGCTGCTGAAACAATTGGTTTGCATAACCAAACAATTTCTGCACAAACTGTCAGAAACCGTCTCAGGGAAGCTCAACTGGGCGGCACGGTAGTACGGTGGTTAGCGCTCGTGCTTCACAGCTAGAAGGTCCTGGGTTCGATTCCCACCTGGACGGGGCCTTTCTGTGTGGAGTTTGCATGTTCTCCCCGTGTCTGCGTAGGTTTCCTCCGGGTACTCCGGTTTCCCCTACCACTAAAAACATGTACAATAGGCCAGGATGAATGAGAGTGTGTTTGAGAGTGCGCATGGGGGACGATGGACGCAAATTAGCCCAAGGCTACAATCCGGTGTGGCTTGTTTACATGCATGAGACCCATGTATGTTCATTAACATGCACTGTCCTGACCAAATAAACCAATAAATAAATAAACTGCATGCTCGTCGTCCTCATCGGGGTCTTGACCTGACTCCAGCTCGTCACCGTAACAGACTTGAGTGGGCAAATGCTCACATTCGATGGCGTCTGGCACGTTGGAGAGGTGTTCTCTTCACGGATGAATCTCGGTTTACATTGTTCAGGGCAGATGGCAGACAGCGTGTGTGGCGTCGTGTGGGTGAGCGCTTTGCTGATGTCAGTGTTGTGGATCGAGTGGCCCATGGCGGTGGTGGGGTTATGGTATGGGCAGGCATCTGTTATGGACGAAGAACACAGGTGCATTTTATTGATGGCATTTTGAATGCACAGAGATACCGTGATGAGATCCTGAGGCCCATTGTTGTGCCATACATCCATGAACATCACCTCATGTTTCAGCAAGATAATGCACAGCCCCATGTTGCAAGGATCTGTACACAATTCTTGGAAGCTGAAAATGTCCCAGTTCTTGCATGGCCAGCATACTCACCGGACATGTCACCCATTGAGCATGTTTGGGATGTGCTTGACCGGCGAATACGACAGCGTGTACCAGTTCCCACTAATATCCAGCAACTTCGCACAGCCATTGAAGAGGAGTGGACCAACATTCCACAGGCCACAATTGACAATCTGATAAACTCTATGCGAAGAAGATGTGTTGCACTGCATGAGGCAAATGGTGGTCACACCAGATACTGACTGGTTCTGAGTCCCCAGACCCCCAATAAAGCAAAAAACTACACATTTCAGGGTGGCCTTTTATTGTGGGCAGTATAAGGTACACCTGTGCACTAATCATGATGTCAGATCAGCATCTTGATGTGGCACACCTGTGAGGTGGGATGGATTATCTCAGCAAAGCAGAAGTGCTCACTATCACACATTTGGACTGATTTGTGAACAATGTTTGAGAGAAATGGTAATATTGTGTATCTGGAATGAATTTTAGATCTTTAAGTCCATCTCATGAAAAATGGGAGCAGAAACAAAGGTGTTGCGTTTATATTTTTGTTGAGTGTATATGATATATTGTACCTCTATCACTATGGAGTACTCATTTTTGAGAGAAATATAAGTATTTTTGGGGGGTATTTCCCTACCCGGAAGACAAGACGCTTCAATTCAGTTAACTCCGCCCCTCTCTCCGCTCATTCCACATTTGCAGTATTATAAATATAAATATTGCTGCAAAAAGTGAAGTTACTTCACATAATGCAGTTATAAGGAGTTGACATGTGCAACACAGTTTCATAAATGGCTAACACACACGCTAACACACACGCTAACACGCGTTTTGATTGACTCACCGCTCAGCATGGCCTCCCCATCGTCGGGTGTTTACGTTATGGCCCTCGTGTTGGTTATAAAAGTTAATCCACTTTGATTCTGGCCAAGGTTCACCAAGCATCCATCAGGTTGGTTGATATAGTAGCTAGCTTAATCCCGGAAAGAAATTCCAACTTCTGGCGAGTGCACTCTTCTTTAGGAAGGTTGAATAGTCCTGTAGCCAAACGCGCATCCGTGGCATTATCGGTAAGAAAAAAGAACAGGCGGTGTCCAGAGTAGGTTAGAAAGAGCTCAGTCTTCAAAAACAACACTTATGCTCGGATCCATGGCTCCTCCAGCCGTGGGTGCGCTTGATTAGCGTCGTGGGACATCACAGACGCGTCGGAGAGTTGCTTTTTTTTTTTTTTTTTTTTCAAAAAAAAAAAAAAAAAAAAAAAGTTTTATAAATAACAATCAGGCCGTAAGGCATTACATTACAGACGTAGAGCACTTCCGTTCCGCTGTGACGACACAACTGAACAGCTCAGTCGTTTACCAGGAGAGGGCGGAGCAGCTGCTCAGAGAGCAGGATTCAGGAGGATTACTTAGAACTGCGTGAATGAAGCCAAAAACCGCTCTGGGGGTGTTTTTGATAAGGAAATAGCATAACAACATGGCTAAAAACTCCAAAAAGTCGATTTTGCATGATATAGGACCTTTAAGCTGGAGAAAGTTTTCTGCCATCCAGGATTTGATATCTAAAATGCAGTTAAAAAGTGCGTCCATTGGCCTGGTGTCATCAGGAGACATGGAGATGTACAACTGTGTATCATCAGCGTAACTATGAAAGTTGACTCCATGTCTCCTGATGACATCACCAAGAGGGAGCATATACAGGTTAAAAAGCACTGGCCCTAAAATGTAACCCTGGGGCACACCACATGTAATTTTATGGACCTTAGAGGAGCAGGTATCCACACACCATGAATGTCCTGTCTGTGAGGTAGGATGTAAACCATTTGTGGACAGAACCAGAGAGGCCGATGTGTTTTAAACGAGTTAAAAGAATAGTGTGGTCGACTGTATCGAAGGCAGCGCTCAGATCCAGAAGAACCAACACTGTGACCTTCTGTGAGTCATAATTTAATCTAAGATCATTTAAAATCTTTAAAAGGGCCGTCTCGGTGCTGTGGTTTACCCTAAAGCCAGACTGGAATTTCTCAAGGACATTATGTGTAGTAATGAAATCATTAAGTTGGATAAAGACGAGTTTTTCTAAGATTTTGCTTAAAAATTTTGGAGACCGGTCTAAAATTCTTAAAATCATTACAGTCCAAATTGCTCTTCTTCAGCAGGGGCCTCACCACCACCCCTTTAAAGGCAGCAGGGAAGATGCCCGTCTGAAGCATCCTGGTCTTCCATAACACCTCAGCAGTGCCACAGGCTGATAGCATCCATGCCACGCAACTGCATTGAGGCAGTAATTCAAGTAAAAGGCCCAAACCAGGTATTAAGTACATATGCATGATTATAGTTTTCAGGAGACCGACATGTCTCTGTTTAAATTCATTTTTTATTGATTTCATGTAATACTCTAATCTTCTTTTTGAATTTGAATTTGGGTTTTTTACAAGCTGTAAGCTATAATCATCAAAATTAAAACAAATAAAGGCTTGACATATGTCACTTTGCATGTAATGAGCCCATATCATATATTAGTTTCACATTTTAAGTTGAATTATCCATCCATCCATTTTCTTCCACTTGTCCGTTGCCGGGTCGTGGGGGCAGCTGTTGGAGCTGCACCAACCCCAATGGCTCCTCCTGCAGGTGGTGGGTCCACAGAAGGACGGCCTCATGGTTCTAACCGGGCCTGTTGGTCTCTCATAAGGGGCTTCTGGACCGCTCTTTGTCTGACCCGTCACCTAGGACCTGTTTGCCATGGGAGACCCTACCAGGGGAACAAAGCCCCCGACAACAGAGCTCCAGGATCATTCAGGCTCAAACCCCTCCACCACGTTAAGGTGGCGGTTTTAAGTTCAATTACAGAAATATGTAGGATGTCCAGGATGTACTGTGGGGCCTGACCGTTTAAGGCTCTGAAAGTCAGCACTAGAATCTTAAAATCAATCCTGAATTTTACAGGGAGCCAATGGAGAGCAGACAAAACTGGGGTGATATGAGACCTTCGAGAGAAACCTGTTAAAAGTCTAGCAGCAGGATTTTGAACAATTTGCAGTTTGTTCAGAGCAGACTTATTCAGACAGGTAAAAACAGAGTTACAATAATCAAGTCTTGTTGATATGAAAGCATGAATAATAATTTCCAGATCCTTCCTTGACAATATTTTGCGAATTTTAGAGATGGTCCTAAGGTGATAAAAACAATTTCGGACGAGCTGTTTTGAGTGTGTTTCCAAAGACATGGCCTGGTCAAACACAACCCCCAGGTTTCTGAGGCTGGGTTTGACAGAGGAGCCAAGAGAGCCAAGGTGCTGTTTGATCAGGGGGATCTTGTGGTCTGGAGCAATGATCAGTGTTTCGGTCTTGTTTGAATTGATCTGCAAATAGTTAGTGGCCAGCCAGTCTTTGATAGAGGACACGCACTCTAAGAACATAGACAAACGATGGAGCTCAGCATCATTAAAAGAACAATACAACTGGATATCATCAGCATAGAAATGATACGATACATCCTTAAAGCAACCAATAATTTGACCAAGTGGCAAAATGTACAGTAAAAACAAAATAGGACCTATAACTGACCCTTGAGCCACTCCGCAAGACAAATTGGTCGCATCTGACTGTACATTGTTTACAGCAACATTAAAGGTTCTGCCTTGAATATAGGAAGAGAACCACTGGAGGACAGATCCAGATAGTCCCATCTCATTATGGAGCCGGTTGATCAGTATACTGTGATCCACAGTGTCAAAAGCAGAGGTCAAGTCGAGAAGTACAAGTACAGTGTAGCGGCCAGAGTCCGCTGCCATCATCACCTCACTGGAGACTTTGATAAGAGCTGTTTCAGTGGAGTGTAATTTTCGAAAACCGGACTGAAAAGTATCGAACAAGTTGTGCTGTTCCATAAAGGAGGTCAGTTGGCACGCGACGACTTGAGGGGTGAGGGGCCCCAGGGCCTGAGGACTGGAGCATTACCAGGGGCCCAAGGACTGCCGCCTAACTGGTGGCCCCTGTGAGAGCGGTGTTGGCAGGCCCCTGTCAGAGCGGTCTTGGCGGGCCCCTGTCAGAGCGGTCTAGACGGGCCCCAGTCAGAGCGGTGTTGGCGGGCCCCGGTGAGTCCGGCCTGTCTCCACTTTGTCCCTCACTGGCGGTGGTGCTAACCCCATAATCACAGTTCATTAGCCTGTATTATTCCGAGGTTTGGTTAATCCCGCGGGTCTGCACCATATGGGCTGGTCCAGAGCGCGCACAATGCCTCTCTCTTATATCATTTTCTTAACCAACTGATTAGAAGGTAATCGGAGATGTGTTTGTCTGCATCTTTGATCATCCCCATGAAGGTCACACATGGCTCAAAGTCACAAATCACTCAGCCTTGTGTTTAAGACACTAGACTTGTTAAGTGTGGCCAAGCTGTCACCTCATGTGACTGCTTCTGTCACGGATTAGGACAGGATTTCACGTGCAATATTTAGCACTATAATCAATAAATTCATACTTCTATCCAACTTGAG
>VHKM01000391.1:330000-468351 GCA_007210695.1 Neogobius melanostomus
CAGATCACACCAAAGAGTTCAGATCACACCAAAGAGTTCAGATCACACCAAACAGTTCAGATCACACCAAAGAGTTCAGATCACACCAAACAGTTCAGATCACACCAAACAGTTCAGATCACACCAACCAGTTCAGATCACACCAAAGAGTTGAGATCACACCAAAGAGTTGAGATCACACCAAAGGGTTCAGATCATTCCAAAAGTTCAGATCCCACCACACCAAAGAGTTCAGATCATACCAAAGACTTCACACCACACCAAAGAGTTCAGATCACACCAAACAGTTGAGATCACACCAAACAGTTCAGATCACACCAAAGAGTTCAGAGAACATCAGCAACATCCAGGTTTTCAAAATAAATATTCTCCTCACTGACTTTACTTTATCAGAAGATTCTACACAATATAGCCTTGATATTTCCACCACATAAAACAAATCACATAACCCAATTTATTAAGAGTTGATGAACTTTTGCCTCGCACTCGCTCACATGGAGTGTTGCGGCGATCTGCCATCTCCTCCGCCCTCCCAGTCTGGTTGCCGCCCCCCTCACCTGAGGCCAGGTGGAACCAGTTGGCAATCAGGTGCACACACCTGGACAGTTCATAATGACGCTCCATTCGCTCCACTGTCATGCACAGGGAGCAGCCCAACACCACGGCAGGAGCACGGGGAAGCTCCACAAACTTAACAAAAGACTCAACAAACAGAGCGGGACCGGGTTCTCACTTTTAGAGCTGAAGAGACTGCCGGTAAGCGCCAGCATGTGCCCTTATGTTGAAAGTGAGGCTATGTGTTTCTGTTCTGTTGTGCTAATGCTGTGTTCGGCAGCACTTAAATAGTGATTTGTTTTGTGTGGGAAAGGTATACACGGGTTTAAGTAATTCATCATTGTTTAGTAAACTATTAATAATTTTGTAAAACTTGTAAAAAGCATAAATAATTTGGTTTAAATGTGCTGTGTAAGTCATACGCATTTACAAGGTGGATAAAAAGTTGAGCATTCATTCATAATCACTGGTATAAAAGTTAAAACCCTTGTTAAAGGCTAAACACATTTATAAAATCAAATTGTGAAATGTTCTAAAATCATTAATATTCATTTGTAATTCATATATTAAATTCTGTAAAAGCTATATGGGTGAAAGTGCTTTTGATTATGTAACCTGATTGCTACCTGTAACAAATGTGTGGGTTTTGCATTTTAATAATATTTGCCTGTAAATCTGTATATTGTATTTACTTGTGTATTCTGTGTTTCCACTAAGTTTTTTACCTAACTGGCTAACTAACTACCTAACCAACGGATGGTTAAAAGGATAAAAAGACAACTTCTTGCCTCCAGAGTTTGAGTGAAATCCTGTTTTTAACTTCAGTAGTGAGCCCATCTCACGTCAGGTGTGGGACCCCGCCCAGCAAACCCTAGAATAACCTGACATGGAGCTTCTCAGGATCTGCAGGCCGGCGGACAGGAACCAGGACTGTTCCTTTTTGCTGTCTTTTGGAGGTGATCTGCAGAGCAGAGCGAACATGCATGTTGTGCTATTGTGAAAGAAAACCACAAAGAAGCAAACTCTGATTGCCAGAGTGGTGGAGCTGTTGCACATTTAGAGTTAACTCTAAATGTTGGCTAGTCCAAAAACTCCGGGGCTGACATGAGGACAGAGACATACACACGTCTCTGCATACACCTGCTGAAGAGTGAATGACAAATGCATTATTGAGAGCTTTGGACACCTCTAAAGGTGCTGTATATGTTTAGAGTTTCATCATTTTTCTATTCACAACTGAACCACTTCCAGAGGATCCACTACAGGTCAAAGGGGCCGCCTGACTGAGTATTAAGCGAGCGTCTGTGCACTGTGTCTTAGTCTGCTTTAAAATGTGTGTAATATTGTAATATCGACTTAAAATAAAGCAGGTCTTGGCGCCTGTGGAGTGTACGCCTCTGTCCAGCCTGTGCAGCTTAGCCCATAATCCATGTGCTTATGTCATCCTGAAAGTTCGGAGCAAACAATGGAAAACTTAAGGATGATCCTGGGGTAATTAGCGCGCACACACACACACACACACACACAAAGTGATGAGTCATATAATCCGGAGTAGGGGCCTGGAGCAGGGGCCCGGTGGGGCGCAGTGGGCAGATGGGCAGATGACGGCGTGCGCTCAGCATTACCCCTGCTCCGCTGCGCCCCGCGCCTCCACCTTCCCGTGTTTGATCCTATTAGCAGGTGAAGAGCTCATGGTCATTGTAGTGACAGAGCCTGGCCCCCACACATATGCTCCAGCCGCCCACACACTCGGCCGGCCGGCCGGACGCACGTTGTCCCATGATTGTCCCCATGTGTCCTCAAAGATTGGGTTCACAAACTCATTCATTAGTTCTTCTAACAACTATCACATCTATAATCAGCGACGGATAGTACTTGCATATTTTAACTCAAGTATATGTGTTTGACTAACTTTTGGAGGGAGTAATAATGTATTATTTTTGAAGAAGGCTCTAAATAAAAACTCTAAACTCTTTCCACAGTGAGTAAATCTCTAAGATCATATGACACAATTTTTGCTAAAACATAGTTTACACAATTATATTTAAAGGATCTGTATCAGCTATTTTAGCCATTCCAAAGTAAAGTATAGGCATTTATATGATATATTCTACCTCTATCAGTACTCATTTTTGAGAGAAATATAAGTATTTTTGGGGGGTATTTTCCCTACCCGGAAGACAAGACGCTTCGATTCAGTTAACTCTGCCCCTCTCTCCGCTCATTCCACATTTGCAGTATTATAAATATAAATATCGCTGCAAAAAGTGAAGTTACTTCACATAATGCAGTTATAAGGAGTTGAAATGTGCAACACAGTTTCATAAATGGCTAACACACATGCTAACACGCGTTTTGATTGACTCACCACTCAGTCTGGCCTCCCCATCAGGTTATGGGATCACGTTGGTTATAAAAGTGAATCCACTTTGATTCTGGCCAAGGTTCACCAAGTTTCCATCAGGTTGGTTGATATAGTCGCTGAATCCCGGAAAGAAATTCCAACTTCTGGCGAGTGCACTCTTCTTTAGGAAGGCTGAATAGTCCTGTTCCTCTCGTAGCCAAACGCGCATCCATGACATTATCGTTCGGTAAGAAAAAAGAACAGGGGTGAACAGAGTAGGTTAGAAAGAGCTCAGTCTTCAAAAACAACACTTCTGCTCGGATCCATGGCTCCTCCAGCCGTGGGTGCATTTGTTCAGCCTCGTGGGACAGCACAGACGCATCGGAGAGTTTTTTGTTTTTGTTTTTTTCTTTATTTCTCTCTTACAACAAAAATGAAAAAGCTGTTTTATAAATTAAAATCAGGCCGTAAGGCATTACATTACAGACGTACTGTAGAGCACTTCTGTTCCTTTGTGACGACACAACTGAACAGCTCAGTGGTTTACCAGGAGAGGGCGGAGCAGCTGCTCAGAGAGCAGGATTCAGGAGGATTACTTAGAACTGCGTGAATGAAGCCGCTCTTTAAGATTTTGCTTACCCATCACAATTTTTGTTGATGTTTATAGTTTCACTTCCTTATTGGACACTGACAGGAAGTGACATAGATATATGCAAACAATTTTAAATTGTTGCTGTGCCAACCATGTTATGGTTGAGCGCTATCCTCTTCTTCTTACTGCAAACTTTGTCTTATACCATATTTATTGTATCTGTCGTCTGTTCATTACTATTCACATGGTGTCTCCAGTCCCACTCCCCCCTTTGCCTGTCTAGTGCGAACCGGGGAACCTTGCCTACTGGATTGATAACAAGGACTGGACGGTCTCGATCTTGGCCCGTCTGCTGAAGGGACTCCATCGGCCCTGGGTCTCTGTAGCCTGTCCGTCCATGGGCATGGATCTCTCCTTCTGTGGTTCTCCCCAAGGTTTCTCGTTTCTTTTTTATGTTTATTTACGGGTTGTTTTAATTGAAAACCTATTAAACTTTCAGCCTGTATAATCTTTTATCTTTACGCTTTTCCCCTTATTTAAAAAAAAAAATTGGGTCATAGAATATTATTGAGAATACAGCAGGGTGGGAGCGCTTCACTGGGTCAGAGACGTGACAGTGGTGCAGACAGGTGACCAGGATGGTCAACAAATGGAATAAATTATAAAATAGTGCCCTGAAAAAACAACTTGAAAGTAGGCACACTGACTGAAAAATTGAATTGAATTTATTTGACATGGGACGCCAACGCGTTTCGACCATGCGGTTTTCATCAGGGGTTACATGTGAATCAGTAGAACCACAGGTGTTTTTAATACACCGGAGAATCACGTGAGAGAGATCACGTGAGCCCGGAACTAGGGTTGGGCGATGTCCCCTTAATTGGCAGTTGACGATGTGTAAACACAAATTTTGCAATAGAAATGCGTTAAAACTCGTGCGTAAAAGTCTCAGAGGAGAACTTATTCAGAGCGTCATCTGCTCCTCAATAACAAGGCTCTTATCACACTAATACAAATGTTAATCGGAGCTTATTACAGCTCTTGTCGTGATTGACTACAGAGCCTAGACGGGAGATGTGCTCTAGCACTCTGGCTGTATGAGCCTCTGCCTCCCGTGGAGAGGATGGCAGGACCAGCCAGTCATCCAGATGCCAGGGCCGGGGCTTTTGCTGTCATGGGCTGGGACCACTCACGCTGAGCATAGTGCAGCAGTGGTTCCATCCACGGAGCAACGACATCAGGTCAAGGCTGCCGGGACGGGGTGACGAGGCTCTGGAGATAATCAGCCGCTGGAGCAAGGGGCTGTGGAGGAAGCTCCACTTGCCTCCTGACCGCAGCAGACTCAACTAAGTGAGGGAAGTGGTCCAGAGGATATCGTTCCCGCGGCTCTTCCTCCTGGGGTAAGAGAGACAGCACATAAATGCGCTGATTGTCCTCCTCATCATAATCTGCTCAAGCCTTTCCTGCAGGTGCGACAGGTGCTGGCAGTGGCGGGCCCTGCCTGGGTGATACCGGGTCCTCATCGGCACACACCGGGGGGACCTTACTCAGGAAGCTTGTGTGTACTCAAGTACACACAGCCCTGCAACATCTCCCCTGATCTAAACTGAAGACTTGGCTTGGCTGAAGAAGCCTGAATCCTGGCAGTTTTCATCGCACGTCACCATGTTCCCATGGGTTCCTGATGGTGATGATTCTGTGGCTATGGCTGCTTTCACAGAGTGCCACAAGAAAGAGAGCAGCATGTGCTTCTACCATTATGTGCTTCTACCGGCGCTTGCATTGCCCCACAGTGTTCCTTTCAGCAGCCAGGGGAAATGGAGAGGCCGATATCTGCTTTTCATTGAAGAGCAGAGGCCTCTCCTGCACAGAACATCGATCTCCACACCTTGTGCTTCAGATCAGGTCTCATTCTATGAAGCAAAGACGCGTTACGTCGCCACGTACCCCGAAGTGTGGCTGTGAGCAGTGTGAGAACAGTGTGGCAGCTAACATTTTTGCGGAGTCCGGTTGAGGGAGAGCAAAATGCCTAAACCGACAAAAACAGAGGCGAAGCAACTGCCAGATTCGGCGGCGGATGAGGATTACGTGAGCCTCAGTCGAGTCACGGAACTCATGGAGCAGCAAAGGGACATGTTCAGGGAAATAATACAACAACAGGAGAACTTCAAAGGATTCATTAAAATCATCATGGAAGCAACAAACACCCGAATGGATTCACAGACAAAGGACATTCAAGAGCTAAAAACAAGCCTACAGTTCACGCAAGGTGAGGTGGACACTCTGAAAGAAGGAACATTGAAACTCACTGAGCGCACGAACACAACACAAAACGATCTTTATAAAGTATGTGACAATTTGCATATTATCACGAACAAACTGGAGTATCTGGAGGGACAGAGCCGCAGAAACAACCTGGTCTTTGAGGGAGTGTTGGAGAAGCCTGGGGAGACCTGGGCCGACGCAGAGGAGAAAGTTAAACAACTACTGAGGGAGAAGTTACAACTACAACACCCGGTGGAGGTGGAGAGAGCTCACCGCGTAGGGAAACCCGACGGCGGAAGAGACTGGCCGAGAAGGATCGTGAAGCAATCCTGCAGCGCGCTAAACACCTCAAAGGGACCAACATTTTCCTAAACGAGGACTACACGGAATCCATCAAAAGGAAGCGAAAAGAGCTGATGCCGGAGCTGAGAGCTGCCAGGGAAAGGGGGGAGATTGCCTACTTGCGCTATGATAAACTCATTGTACGTCCGCGCACCAGTACACCAAATCAAGTACAAACACCGGGAAAAGCGTATGGATTTTGGTATGTAAAAGCACATAATGTCACATGTCCTGTAATACATATAGTTCTATAGGAAGCATCGACTTGGACCTTTCATTAAGGAGAATTGCTGAAGCAAATAACCAGGATTTTACATTATCACAATATGACTTACAGAACACTGAGATCGACATCGACCCTGAAAATTTTATTTTTTATTTATTTATTGGTTTATTTGGTCGGGACAGTGCATGTTAATGAACACACATGGGTCTCATGCATGTAAACACGCCACACCGGATTGTAGCCTTGGGCTAATTTCCATCCGTCGTCCCCCATTCACACTCTCAAACACACTCTCATTCATCCTGGCCTATTGTACATGTTTTTAACATGCAAACTCCACACAGAAAGGCCCCGGCCTTGGTGGGAATCGAACCAGGGACCTTCTAGCTGTGAAGCACGAGCGCTAACCGCTGTGCTACCATGCCGCCCAATAAAATAACTTCTTTACTAGAGCTACTAATGACTGTCAATATTATACAGAGGATCTTTACAATAGTAAACTTAAGAACATTAAGGCATTCACTGTAATCCACTTCAATAGTCGTAGCCTCTATGCAAACTTTAACCACATCAAAAGCTTCTTAAAACAGTTTTCTAAACCATTTAGTGTAATTTTAATCACAGAAACATGGATTAATAATGACAGAGAAATTGAGTTTTCTATTGATGGTTATGAATTTATAAGTATGAACAGAAGAAACAAGCATGGTGGGGTGTAGCTATGTTTGTAGACTCCAACTATAGTTATAAAGTAATGGAAAATAAGACTATGGCAGTGGATGATGTACTTGAATGCCTTACTGTAGAAATTACAAGGCAAAAAAAGAAAAATATTATTGTAAGTTGTATTTATAGAACACCTGGCTCTGATATAGAGGTTTTTTCTAATTGGATGGAGGAGCACTTTTCAGGTTTAAATCATAAAGTCATGTTTGTGGGGGAGACCTTAACATTGATCTGTTAAACCCATATAAACATAAAAAGACGGACGAATTTATAAACACTTTATTTAGTATAGGTCTGTTTCCTCTAATAACTAAACCGAGTAGAATCACAACCCATAGTGCAACTTTGATTGATAACATTTTCTCAAATGGAATAGATAGTGATACAGTCAGTGGATTAATGATAAATGATATTAGTGATCACCTGCCAGTTTTTGTATTGTACAAAAATGGATATTTAAATATTGATGATGAAACAATTTATTGGTTTAGAAGGGTAAAAACAGAAAAAACTATTGAGGTATTTAAAAAGGAACTATTAGCTCAAGACTGGAGTATTGTATATATAGAGGATGACACTAATAAGGCATATGATGAGTTTACGCGAATATTTCATAAAGTATATGACAAAAATCGCCCAATGAAAAAATATTGTAAAAACAGAAAGGGTAAAGAAAACCCATGGATGTCTAAGGGATTACTAAATGCATGCAAGAAAAAAAATTCACTCTACAAAAAATTTATAAATGATAGAACAAAAGAAGCTGAGGATAAATATAAGAAATATAAAAATAAATTGACAGGTATCATTAGAAAATGTAAACAGGATTATTATAATAAGTTGTTAGATAGCAATAAGAATAATATTAAAGGTTTATGGAATATCTTAAATAGTATAATTAGAAATAAACCGAGAACGATTAATTATCCAAAATATTTCAAAGATGAGGATAACACTTTAAATAATATGAATGAAGTAGTCGATACATTTAATCAATTCTTTGTAGATGTTGGACCGAATCTTGCTGCAAAAATTGCAAATGTTGAGAACTATAATTGTGAACTGATAGACACAAATCCTCTGTCCATGTTCCTCAAACCTGTGGAGGAAAAGGAGATACCGGACATTGTTAAAGGGTGTAAAAATAAAACCTCGACAGATTACCATGACATGGATATGAAAACTTTAAAAACTGTTATTGAAAGTATCTCTAAGCTGTTAACATACATCTGTAACCTATCGTTGCAAACTGGACAATTTCCTGAAAGTATGAAAGTAGCAAAAGTGATTCCTCTGTTCAAGGCAGGAGATAAACATCTCTTCACAAACTACAGGCCTGTTTCCCTTTTACCGCAATTCTCAAAAATCTTAGAGAAGGTTTATAACTCTAGACTTGACAGCTTTATTGAAAGGTGTAATTTACTCTCGGACAATCAGTTTGGTTTTAGGAATAATCACTCAACCTCACACGCGCTCTTTGATATAATTGAAGAAATAACTAATGCTGTAGATAACAAGAAATATGCAATAGGGTTATTTATTGACCTGAGTAAAGTGTTTGATACAATAAACTATGATATACTAATTAATAAACTAGAACATTATGGGATTAGGGGGGTAGCTCTACAGTGGGTTACCAGTTATTTAAAAAATAGAAAACAATGTGTAAAAATAGGTGATTATCAGTCGAGTTGTCGACAAATTGTGTGTGGTTTACCTCAAGGTTCCATTCTGGGCCCAAAATTGTTTAATATGTACATTAATGACATTTGTAAAACGTCTCAAGTACTTAAATTTATCTTGTTTGCTGACTATACAAATATTTTTGCATCAGGTGACGACTTACAGCAACTGTGTCGGATTGTTAACTTGGAACTCAAAAGTGTCAATAAGTGGTTCAAACAAAATAAATTATCTCTAAATCTGAGTAAAAGCAAAATGATGATATTTGGCAACTGTAATTCCAATGCTCAGGAAGCAATTCAGATAGAGGGTTTTGTCATAGAGCGAGTGCATGAAATCAAATTCCTTGGTGTTATTATAGACGACAGAATTACTTGGAAAGCTCATATTAAATATATATCTACGAAATTTCTAGAAGCATTTCAGTAATAGCAAAAGCAAAGCACATTTTAAACATCAAAGCTCTACATATCTTATACTGTTCTCTGATTTTGCCATATTTATATTATTGCACTGTGGTTTGGGGTAGTACTTATAAAAACACATTAAAACCAATAGTATTGTTGCAAAAAAGAGCTATCCGAGTAATTCATAAAGTTGGGTTTTTGGACCACACAAACTCATTATTTTTAAAATCAAAGATCATGAAGTTTTGTGACATTGTTGAGTTCCAAACTGTACAGATGTTATACAAAGCAAGATACAAACTGTTACCAGGCCAAATACAAAGAAGGTTCCAAGAACGTACTGGTTGTTATGAATTACGTGACGAATTAAACTTTAGGATTCAGAAACATAGCTCAACTTTGAAAAGTTTTAGCCCAACCGTTAATGGTGTACAATTGTGGAATAAACTGGAAATGGAGTTGAAACGAAGTCCAAATATCAACCTGTTCAAACATAAATACAAACAAAAGACTTTTGAAATATACAGAGAACAAGAAATGTGTTGCCACTAGGAGGCGCAGTAGGATCAATTATGTGTGTTTCCTCTATAATCAAGGAAGAGTGTTGCTGCTTGGAACGGTTGTCATTCTGTTGCTCAAATTTACAAATTGAGAATTAGGGTAGGCAAGTTATGAATCTGTTGAGAGGGACCCTCCCAACGGGCTCAAAACCTTGTCTTTTAATGCACCACTCAGCATAGGAACATCATCTACAAAATCAGCTGTTAGGGCAGCTGGGTGGGGGTTTGTTGAGGGGGAGTTACTGCCCTCTTCAACTAGCCCGCTCTACACCCTGGCTTTTTAATGCACCTCACTATGCAGGGCTTACATCGTACTTCACATATAACTCAATTAAACAAATATAATAATAATGATAATTAAACCCAAATTAAATTATATTGAGGATGGTAATGACAACTGGGAAGTAGCAAGATCTCAGAGTATAATATGTATGAATGCACCTTTATAACATAAAAGTAGCACATTCTTTTGTTCTTTATTTTGCTGTTGTTTTTGTTTTGTTCTGGTTCATCATTTATTGTTACTTTGCCCTATGTTCCTTTGTTTATGATTTGCTACCTTGTAAATATTAAATGTATGTTATTATTTTTATTTTGGGGTGGGCGCTTATAAGCCTTTGGCTTCAGCCCACTCCCTTTGAGCAGGTTAACTGCTCAAACAAATAAATAAACTAAAAAAAAAAAGACAGCGCTTTAGGACAACCTTTCTTTCGTGGATTCCCCCTCCACTGCTGATACTTTGGGACATGGACAAGAGCCTCATTTGAAAGCCAAGACCTTCTAGTTTCTAAAACTATGTGTAAGTGTGAGTGAAACACAACTTACTCACATTTGCCGTTCCTAACCCTAATCATAACCCTAACCCTAGCCCCTGATCAGGGGGCCGGCAAGTAACAGGTTAATGGGCACGAGTTTAACTGGGAATTTGTGGTAGCTTCTATGTCAGTTCCTGTTCCTGGCACACATCTTTTTTTGTGTGCTTTACAGGCTGATAATACGCTCGCAATGCTAATGTCTTCCTTCTGAGTTTCCTGTCCTTACTGTTCCCCTTTTTCAGCTGCACTAGCTAAGCATGGGGTAGAGCAGGCCTTCTCAAATGCGGACCTCAAGGTTATTTGGTCCGTACCCCGGTGGCGCCTCTGCTGTATGAATTTTATTGCCATAGCAGAGGGTGTTGCGTTAAAGTGCAGTTGAAGCTTTGGCCTGTAAGGGCAGCGTCATAAACAGATATGGCTTCTATCAAAATCATCGTATAAACATACATGCGTACATGCATATTTTTCCCGGAAACATAGTGATGGATAACTAATCCAACTTTACTGGCATAAGGCTCCGCAAGAGATTTTGTTTGAAATTAGTGAGTGCCTAAGAAAGCATCAGTGATCTGGATGAATCTAAATGGAAATATAAAGAAAAAGTTACTTTAGAAAAAATGTTATCAAAGTGCATGTGCCACAATGAATGTTATAAAGAACTCAATCACAGCCGTCTGAGTGAGGTACATTTAGATCAGTCCCAACATCCTTTGCACCATGTTTTAGGAGCTTACAGACAACAGACAGGGCCATGTCTCTCATTAGAACTTTGAGTGTTCGTCATTATCATTTGTATCCTTGATATATTTCTTGTCAAATAAATTATGCATTTTTTTCTCATGCTAAAATGCACTCTGATGATTAAATATTATTATTATATTTACTAATACATTTTACATGTTTTACTGTTTTACAGTTTTAGTACACTTTTGATTTTGTAAAAATAAAAATAAATGTTTTGGAACTTCTGTGAATTTTATTTTTCCGACCTTTTGATTTACTTTGAGAACCCCTGGGGTAGAGCATCACAGTATTACCACAGGTCCATCAGTTTTGCATGTGTGTCATGATTGGATGTGGCTAAGTTGGCCATTTCTTAAAGGAACAGGCCTCCGTTTTTCCATACTGTGATATGTTCTTACCTGAGCTTAGACGAGTTGACAAACCCAGGAGGCACTGCACCATTTCAGAGGAGACGGAGGGCAGCCATCCAGGTTTCTTCAGAGTGCAACAGTTTCCCCGACCTCCAAGGTCATGCGGGTCAGGTTGACACAGTGGCAGTGCGGCTCAGTCGCAGCAGCTCAGGACTAACACCTGAACACTATTTCGTAGTACAGTTGTACAATGACAATAAAGCACTTTCTTCTTCTTGATGCGTACCTGTCTGGTCTTTGTGCGTGCCCATGGAAGCGCGTGGTAGCTTCCAACTTCACCCCCATTTGGAGCTATAGGAATACATTGGGAGAGGCCAAATGCTATAAACATCTTTGATGCGTACCAGACAGGTAACAATGTTACATCTAAGTTACTTTTAAGAACAGGTAGCCGCGCCCCCATATTCAAAGGCAGACCGACATTATACTGCTTTTTAGGCCTATACTTCTGTTTGTTTCATCACTCAAAGAAGAGGGCACTGTCCACATAACACCAAATACTTGTGAAAGTAGATTATTGTGTATTGTTTGATAAGTAACAGGACTTCCTTCACTCAGTTTATATATTTAAATGTATTAAATATAAAAACCGCAATTAGTTTTTTTGTCAAAATCATGCAGCCCTAGTGAGAACGACCTCTTGCTGCCACTGCCTTCACAGATGAGGTCAGCCCGTACACAGCGGCCAGGACGTACAGAGGCAGGACGTACACAGGCCAGGACGTACAGAGGCCAGCACTGCGGCTTCAGGCCCTTACTGTAACCCTCCTTGCGTTTTGCCCAGACAGTTTCCTTGGCCCAGTTAAAAATGTAATCCTGGCAAAGCTTCTGGAAACCAGGACAAATCGATGGCCAGTCCAGGGTTTGTCAGACAGTGGTTCAGCGTGAGTATGTTGTGTGTCTGTAATCAATAGCCCTATTAGCATGAGTCTGATTAGGACTTAAGCAGCATGTTTAGTCGATAAGGCGGCAGCTGCTGTGATCACAATGAGGACACATAATAACAAGGTCACACTGAAGGTGTTAGTGTAGGAGACACTGCTAATTAGCGTCTGCAGGCCTCTCACAGATCAGTTCTATAGTGGATGTGTAAAATCCTGGGTTATTTCCCCCTGACTTACAAAGGAATCTCACCCAGGCTGACAGGGGTTCATGTTTAACACCTTCTAATAGATTCCATTTTGACAATGTACATCCATAATTTTGCACCGTATTTTGTTGAAAGATCGGCCCCAAGGTCAATAAAAATGCCCCACACATTCCCACATTATAACCACATACACAGCGTTCCAATGATTATACAAATTAGATTTTTGTAAGATTTTCAAAATAGTCAACGCAAATGACAGTCAGCCTAATTTTTTTGTTCTTTAACTGTTAGAGGATCGTTTGAATGTGATTGAAAAAACCTCCCAGTGATAATAATATTTTAACGTAAATTAAAAACAAAATGTACTGTTCCAAATTATTATGTACAGAGTGACAAAACATTTAATAGGTTGTAAAGAACTGAAAATTGTCATTTGTTGAATTTGCAGCAGTAGGAGGTCTGTTGGCACCTCTGCAGCGGGTGGCCCATTATTTACAGTGTTGGACATCCTTTCGGAAGATCCACCTTAGTCGCCAGGCAATCATGACATGGGAGCGATGTGTTAAGTTTTGCGTATTAGCCACACTACCCCGGTGCTCATACTGAACTGAACAGCATGGGGAGGCTCCGCCTTTATTATTTGACATTGCGCGTAACCCTGCGCTGAACAAAGTAGTGCCCATAACATAGCAGTGGCAAAACATCACACTCTAACAAGGTCATATTTACTGAAATCAAAAGCTGTTTAAATCAAAAACATCTTAACAGGTCAAGTTATATTTTAACATAGGACCTATTATTTGATTGCAGCTTCAAAATTCTTACATCCATTAAACTTGTGAGTTTTTGGAGAGTTTCTGCTTGGATTTCTTTGCAGGATGTCAGAATAGCCTCCCAGAGCTGCTGTTTGGATGTGAACTGCCTCCCACCCTCATAGATGTTTTGCTTAAAGGTCCTATATCATGCAAAATCGACTTTTGGAGTTTTAAAACCATGTTGTTATGTTATTTCCTTATCAAATACACCTCAGAGTGTTTTTTTGGCTTCATTCACGCAGTTCTAAGCAATCCTCCTTAATTCTGCTCTCTGAGCAGCTGTTCCGCCCTCTCCTGGAAAACCACTGAGTTGTGACACTCTGACGTATTTTACGTCAGTGTCAAACAGGAAGGGCCAGACCTCTGTAATGTAATACCTTACGGTCTGATTTTAATTTATAAAACAGCTTTTTCATTATTTCTCTTGTAAGAAATAAAAAAAATAAAAAAAAATAAAGTCTCCGTCTTGTTTGTGAAGACGGCTCTCTTTCTAACCTACTCTGGACACGCATGTTCTTTTTTCTTAACCAACGATAATGTCACGGATGCGCGTTTGGCTCTATTAGATCCATGGTTTGGCTAGAGAGGACTACCTTCCTAAAGAAGAGTGCACTCACCAGAAGCTACTATATCAACCAACGTGATGGATGCTTGGTGAACCTTGACCAGAATCAAAGTGGATTAACTTTTATAACCAACACGAGGGCCATAACATAAACACCCGATGATGGGAGGCCAGACTGAACGGTGAGACATGGTGCGTTGTCATGCATGAAGATGATTTTGTTAGGGAAAGCACGGTTCTTCTTTTTGTACCATGGAAGAAAGGCCCAGTCCCATTTCACTCACTTGCTCTGAGAACACTCGCTATGAGTTCCCTCCACAGTAGAGTCCCCTCAATGAGGGAAGTGCAAGTGAAGAATTTCCCCTAAGGAATGGGACAATACTAGTATGCAAATTGGCGCAGAGAACGTGTTCCTTCCGTCACGAGCAACACCGACGTGTCTGATTTCACCCCAGTCTAGTAGATAGCGGTAATACACAGTTGTTTATACACATAAACTACAATGACAAGAAATACTATTTTCATTCACGTGTGAAAATGCAGGTTCTGGCATAGCTCCTGCCTGTTGTGCGTGCCATGTTGATTTATTTACGTTTGATAAATCAATGGAGAGGAAATATACGAAACAGCCGACATGCTCGCTGTATGTTTGTCACGGTCGGGATGTTTCAGGTATGTTGTTTTGTTTAATTTTGGCACTGCTCAACTTAGCTGCCAACTACCATTGTGTCTAAAAACAAGACGGCCTACACATTAGGATCAGTCTATTGTTAAACATGATGCATTACTGTTTTCGATAGAGCAATCAATAATCATCTATGTCACATAAGTAGAACGTAAACAAGCAACAGTCCTCACAGGAGAAAGAGTTCAGCTTGAGACCATTTTGTTTACTGAAAGCTTGAATCAGAGTCAGTAGATTTAAAACCTGGATAAGCACGAAACATCCGCATGTACACCGGGGCGCACCGGGACACACACCCGGCCGTCAGTGTATACTGACGGGCAGAGTCTCGCGAACGTCGTCAAATAGCCACTTTCAAACTCTAACTTAAAAGTCCATTGCATATACATCTAAGTAACATATTCCAACACATTTCAGAATTTTTACAGGCTTATTTGCGTATATATTTTTACATTAGTAATTGTCGCTTCCACCCATAGCTGCCATGTTTATACTCCCTTGGCCGCAAGTCTGCTCCTGAGCTGACTTGCTGTGGAGGGGCCTTTTCAAGGGGAGATAGCCACTTCCTCTTGCTCCCTAAGTATTGGGACACCCTACCCCTGTGCGGGAACGCATAAAATCTAGGGGAAGGGCACAAGTCTAGGGCCAGGGATTGAATGGGGACAGGGCCAAAGTGTTCAGTCAGAAACTCCACATATTTTTCAGAGGTCATTTTCACACCTTCAGGGAGCCTAAAGGAGCCGACCAGCTCTCTCCCCATGATTCTGGCCCAAAACATGACTCCGCCCCCTCCTTGCTGACGTCACAGCCTTGTTGGGACATGGTGGCCATTCACCAACCATCCACTACTCCACACATCTGACCATCCAGGGTTACACGGCACTCATCAGTGAACAAGACTGTTTGAAAATGAGTCTTCATGTATTTCTGGGCCACTGCAGCCGTTTCTGCTCGTCAGTGTGTGTGTATACATGTATGTGTGTGTATGTGTGTGTATACGTGTATGTGTGTGTATGTGGCCGTGCCAACTCGCCCGGCGCCTGCTGACTGCTGGAGCATGTCTGGATGAGTCCCGATCTTCCTCATGGAAATCCAATGCAAATATATGCAAATATGGGATAGGTCTATAACCTCTGGTTCTATTCAACATGTATCTTAATCTTACATTTTTTAATTCATGATTATTGAAAGAGAAGATATTGTGATTTTATGACACTGGGTTACCAAAAATACTTTTTGTGAGGTGTCTGCATAAAATAAAATAAAAAATAACTGATTTAGAACATTTGCAACACAGCATCTGTATCAGGTCAGGTTTTCGTGCTAAGTGGATTTTTTTTTCTGGATTGATTTTCCACTAAAGCGGAAACATGTTTATATTGGCGTTGCTTTATTAGGCCCGAGCGCCATCAGGGCTGGCGAAGGGGCTCTTGTAATCGCCTCCTCTCAAACATGCACTAACGCACTCCTCTCCTCGTGCACGTTCCGTGCACGTGCACATGTATCAGAAAACGAACATTGTAATTGGACTCCCCCAAAGTGCGAACAAAACGCACAAAACGAGCGCGAAGCGCTCCCCTCCTCTCAAACACTCACTAACACACTCCTCTTGTCGTGCACGTCCCGTGCACATACATGTATAATGCAAAAATCAACATTGTAATTGTACAGAGCCCATAAAAGTCAATGGGCGACTGAGAGCCCTGGGTCACTGACGGGCACTTCGTGCCCGTCAGTGACCCAGGACCTCTACCATGAGGTAGGAATGCGCGAGTGCTTTCCGAAAATATATAGTTTATGGTACCCGCGTAAGCGGGTACATTGTTTTCGTATGGGAATATTATTCTTTCTTTCTTTCTTTCTTTCTTTCTTTTGCACCGTCGCAATTTTCACCCAGTGAACATCGACGGAAAGTCACAGATTTTGGCCCAAAATTCAAACCCGATCCGATGTAACTTTTGACTATTTCCAAATTTTGAATTTCAAAATAGTGGCGCCACCTCAGTTTTTTTTTAACATTGCGAGATAGGACTTGGCCAAAAATGAAGTTTGTCGTAGAATCATAAAAATCGGTACAGACGTGCATCATGACAAGTTGAGCAAAAAATATTATAACGGCAACGCCGTCCGCCATATTGGGTGTCGGCCATTTTGGATGAAACCCGCGAAGCGGGAATCCGCCTTTATTTTTCACTTTGTACAAAATCTATCTCCTCCTAGAGCGTTTATCGGAATGACCTAATTTTGGGTGGAAAATAATCTTGAGAAGTAGAACTTTAAAAGTTATCCAAATTACGTTTCTACGTTTTACGGTTTTTATGCGGCGAAGCCGCAAACTGTACGAAGTATTTTTTGATTTTTCGCAAACAAAAAATGGCTCCCATTCGCACATATGAAGTCCGATTTCGCTCATTTTGTTATCAGTTGTTAAAGTCTCAGTCCTAAACACTTTAATTTGGCAAAATTCAAATTGAGCGCGCCCCCTATAGGAATTATATGAAGAGTACAAATTTTAGTTTTACGAAAATTAAAATAATTTGGCACAAAATTCTATTTGGTCGTTCCGATCAGAAAAGTCAATCACACCCATGCCATATTTTTCACGGTGTTGCCGTAGCGATGACCAGAACGTCCCATTTTATTCTGATGGAAAAATGTTAAACACCATAATTCAGCGAGAAGTGAGGAACCAAAGGTTATCCAACGTACTTGGATAACCTTTGTGGATGTTCTGCGGCGCAGCCGCAGCCCTAAGTAAAATGTAAAAATATGCTTCAGTTTGCAGATATAGTGTGATACAAATTCATACTAATTTTTCTCTGTATAATGTCAAAATTGAGCGCGGAGTGCGCGTTAGCGCATTCCAAAAATCCTAAAACTAAGACCCTTGGGAAAAAAAAAAACATAAAGGCAGTAGCAATACCATAATTTTAGATTGAGGGAGACAAAAGGGCGCGAAGCGCCCTCTTGCTTTTGGCAGGGCGGTCGGCGAGGGCCGATAATTGCCGCTTGCGGCTATATTTTTAGTAGTTTTCATTATGCACAAATGCAAATGCTGTTCCAGCCCCAAAATCCCCCAAAATGTAGACTGACAGACAATACCCTTTGGCAACATTTGGCCTGATTGAGAAAACCAATGTGACGTTTGGATTCAGCACATTCAAATTGTTCTTAATCAGCTCCAAAAACGTGGACTATTGTACATACTGTATATAGTTTAGGTTCGCTGTTACAGTATAAGGAATAATAAGCAAAGACTGCACATACACACACAAGGGGAAATGTCATGTGTGAAATGTGTGGGGGAAGATGAAGACGAAAGGAAGACCAGACGTGAAGAAAGTGTGAGAAGAAGCATGACGGAAGAGAGGAAAGGAAATGGAGGTGGAAAAGAGCAACAACGCCAACTTTAATTTGACCCCAGTTTTACAGATCATGTTGTTTCCAATGGAATCAGATGGAGGTCCTCAATTTAAAGGCAATGTTACAATCTGTGAAGCCAGACTATGGAATTTGTCTTTGTGGGCACTGGGTAAAAACACACAACTATTTACAACTGAACTCTACAGAAAGAATTAAAATGAGCCAACAGATTTGAACAACTATACAGGCCCCTTCCTAAACTATCTGTCCCAGTGTTGTTTTTGGCAGCCCTCTTAGTCTTAGTCTTTTGGACAAAAATGCTTTTTAGTTTTAGTCACATCAGTTTCATTTTAAATAAAGTATTAGTACCTCAACAGATGAATCTAGTCTTTAAGTATTGACAATAATTCGTGAATATTGGGTTGAAGGTTGACGGGTTTATCAAGCTTTTGACAGAGGGCTTTTCCCAAAAGCGGCTGCTCTCCTCATCCTCTGATGATCAGGTTGAGATTGTTTACTAACAGTGCCTTCTGCACATTCATTCATCAACATGCTTTCTGCATTCATACTTTATTTAAAGAGGGGGTATTATGCTTTTTTCAATCACATAGCACCAGTCTATAGCATACTACAATGATGACGTAACCTTCTGTTGGTCTGTATATGCAGTAAATTAAAATAACTGCCTTGAATAAAATTGCTTGAAATAGGCCTCTGTCTCTTTAAGAAGCTTTCCGACACGCCCCCTTCAGCACACTGCTGTGGCATCTAAACAACACTACTGTGCGGGGAGGGGCTCTGCTGAGCTGAGGAGCAGTGGTTGGTGGTTTGGCTGGTGACAAAAGGTCCAGAGGCGTCTCCAGGAGGTGGGGGCGTTCCTAGGAGGACTGAGGCATAGCTACACCTAAAATGGCTGCCGTCTAAGTTTTTACTGATTACTCAAAAATATGTGAATGAGCCAAGGCAACACTCCAGGCATGTGTTTAATGAGGGAATGACACAATAACATGATATAAACCTCGAAAAAGTCGATTTTACATAATACCCCCCTTTAAGGTTAAAGTTAAGGTGTACTTTATTGTCCCCATAGGGAAATTTGTCCTCTGTATTTGACCCATCCTACGATAGGGATAAAAACTTCAATGACGATCTGTACAGCGTGGGGTAGAGTCGATACGTGCACGTAGATCGCGGTCGAGTCGCGCTATATGGAATAGTGGCTTTAGTGATCCAGCCATGGGCCCATTCATTAGTCCACCCAGAGTCATTCTGATCGGATCAGTCCATACAACTTTTGAAAACTCTGTCTTTACATTCCTGACACAGTTTAAACATTTCAGTTTATGTGTCTTGTTCAATAGAGCAACACTTTTCTCACATCGGCAATGTCTCTGAACACTAAACACCTTGTACTTCTGTACACTTCAGGTCAGTTACAGCTGCTGATTAAGACAGCACTGGTAGAAAATGGATTCCTGATGGCTTGGGTCTTTGACAGTTATTTTGTGTATTTTCTTATCACTTCTTGTACACTATTGGCAACAAACCGGCCTCTCAGTTTTAGTGAAGGAAAAATAATAATATGGTCTACGAACTAATTTAATAATTGTTACAACGTAATAATTGTGGACGAAGTGTATATTGTAGTACCTGATTTAACATTTGAAATGATGTGTATTACGATGTAAGGGCTAAATCTGATCCGAAATGGCAGAATGGAGCATATGGAGCATATTGAGACTCATGAAGGTAGACGTAGACATACACATGCCTGGGATACGATACAAGAAAGTTAAAAACTTTTGGCTGCTTCACTCATCGCAGTTACATGAACCAGGGAAAAGTCAGATCTCTTGATTAGTGTGACTAGAATAGGTTTGCTAAAACCTATGTAAACCCGGGCCTAGCAGAGTCAAAGCGCATTTAATGGTTTTATGCTATCCCTGCCCCGGAAGCTAAATTACAGTTCTGCCGAAAGGAACATCAACACAATATTGTGTTAGCTAGAGATGCCATTGTCCATCAAAGCTACTACGCCAGGGGTTGGGGGTAAGGTGGCCCCTTATTTTCATAAGGGGCCACATCAGGAATCTGAACTGAGTCAGAGGGCCAACAGTAACTCGAATTTATTCTGCTCAACTTTATCCTGTTGTACATTGCACTAAATTGTGTATTTTTAATAGCTGATACTGGTATTTGGTAGCACTATCACTTTCTGTAATTATTTAGCCATGTATTTGGCCATTTAGCCAAGGACTAAACCACATGTAACCAGGAGTCAGGATTAAGACCCACTCAAGTCTAAACCATATCTAAACCAGGCCACTAGTTTGGTCGTAGACCTGTTGTCTGCGACCAAACTAAACAAGACAAAAGCTACAGGGGAGGAAAGTCTTCACCAAGACCCCAGTTATTTTCAAACAACACACCTCTCCCTCAGATGTGCGGACAGAGGCAGATCAGGCACCTGTCTGTGGGAATGACACCACTTAGGAGTCAATCAGACACTATGGGGGGCTAACTTCACACAGGTGAACTACTGTGCTCCAAGTCCAGACTTTATGAAAAACAAATAAATAAATCAGCGGGAAATGACAGTGACACTCGGCGGGGAAGCGCGCATGTGTGCACATAGTTATTTTGAATTTTCAACTTCTTATCCTCGTTAACTTCTACCATAGCACAGAAAACACATCTATGCTTCCCTTCAAACGGAGTTTGTGGGAAATGCTTTGCAAATACATTCACAATTGCTGTCCTGCCTTGAAGTTGCTGCTTAGCCCGATTTAAACTTTGAAGAGAGATGCGCTGCCCACCGCCTTGGCCCATGTGCAGTGATAGCGAGCAGACTTAAAAACATGATGCACGTGGTTCATATGCTTCCATCATTCTGCCCAACTATACGCCTCCCGTTTTCTTAGTTTATCCTTTTGACAGGCTGACCCATGTTGAACCTGATGATGCTCACGGCCCCAACACACTGCTTCTCAAAGGGGTGCATTTGAACCACAAATGCGTCGTCAAAGCGGTTTGGAAAATACCACAAAAAATATTACTGGAAAATTAGGGGGGGCCAGATTAAATTGCTTGGCAGGGCCGAGGTTTGCCCAGGTCTGTGCTACGCACTACTAGTCCAACAAGGAGGACGACCGGAGAGCTAACTTTAGTAGCTGGATCATCCCCGAGAATGTGTCTGGGTTCATGAGACAGAAGATTCCACAGCTAGCTCCCAAAATCATATATGCACCAATAAAGTCAATAAAACCATAAACTACATACGGTGTGTCCTTTAAAATGACTGTACACTGAGTCTATCACACACTTCTCATCAACAAAGAGACCCAGTCTGGTGTAGCCCATTGTGGCATAGTGTCAAAGAATTTAACCATTAGTTGCAAGCACAAAACACAAATAAGCAGCCTCTGTTTAAGAATTTTAGATGGATTTGAACTTAAATACTGGCATAGACCCCAGGTGTATTGTTGAAGGAAATTGCAGGTAGCAAAGAAGAACAAGTTAGTTCCAAAACAGTGGTTTAAACACAAATGGTGCGAATAGTTATCAACCCCTTGTCCCCTGCTGGCCGGGGGTTGCGCTTACATATAGTCATGTAGATTGAGATAAGACTGGTTTGCCTGGTTTTCTCGATAAAGCTTTACATGTAAACGACTGACAAACCAAACGTTCTGAGAGGGTGCTTTTCTCACACTTTTTACGTAACGATTGTAGAGAGAACAAAATGGTAGTAGCGTGGGGACATGTCTAGTAAGGTTTCCTCAACATTAGTAAGCCTGTAAGAAAACTTCATCTCCTACCATGTGGCTTTTTAGTGGACAACATTCAATGATTGTCCCCCATTTAAAAATCCTATATGTAATAACTGATATAACACTATAAAACACCCTCCAATTTCAGAGTTCAACAAATCGCTGAAAACTTGTTTTCACCTCGGGAGCGATGAGTTCTGCTGTCGCTGTCGTTATTTTGCCTCCTGTATGTCGAGCCCATTATTAGTGTGTGTGTGGCGCTTTTTATGACCTGCATGTCCCGTCAGATTGGCTAGGGTGACTGAAGCCCCGGCCTAAAATATTTTCTACAAAGCGAACAAACATCTGTCTATGAAGTTAAATGAAGTCACTGAGCGGAGAGATGTTTAATACTCTTTCTTTATACTGTTTGTTGTTAAAACTGCACAGGACAGTTGGGTCTTGGGGTCAGGATCATTCCATTATGGCTTGGATTTAGCCAAATGTTAGCAGTGAGGCATTGTAAACATCTGTAATGAGTTTGAAGAAGAGCTTGGCAGACCTGCGGCCTGTTAGCACCACTCTTTCTCACAGCCCTGTGGTCCTGTCCGATATCAGATGCATGCATTCCCCCGCTCCCCCCCACTGCTCCATTGTAGTGTTTTTTTCCCCCTCTCGCAGTGCCCTTAGTCATGAGGGCAGGAGCAGAGAGGTGCTGTCAGGTCAGAGCTGGTTTAGGACACACAGCAGCAGTGGTCACTCCCTGCCTCCCCCCGTGACCTCCGCCTCGGTGCATTTGCGGATCACTTCACAGGACAATCTCCCTATCCATCTCTGCGGGGTCAGTGTGGACCTGCCCTCTGCTCAGAGGCTCATTCATTCACAGGGAAAGCCCCTAATGCTCTCGCTGCTCTCAGTCCCTGTCCTCTCTCTATCTATCTCTCTTTCTCTCTCTGTCCTCTCTCTATCTGTCTCTCTTTATCTACTGTCCTCTCTATATCTGTCTCTCTTTCTATCACTCTGTCCTCTCTATTTGTCTCTCTTTCTCTCTGTCCTCTATATCTGTCTCTCTTTCTATCACTCTGTCCTCTCTATATCTGTCTCTCTTTCTATCACTCTGTCCTCTCTATCTGTCTCTCTTTCTATCACTCTGTCCTCTCTATATCTGTCTCTCTTTCTATCACTCTGTCCTCTCTATCTGTCACTCTTTCTATCACTCTGTCCTCTCTATATCTGTCTCTCTTTCTATCATCTGTCCTCTCTATATCTGTTCTCTTTCTCTCTGTCCTCTCTATATCTGTCTCTCTTTCTATCACTCTGTCCTCTCTATATCTGTCTCTCTATCTCTCTCTGTCCTCTCTCTATCTGTCTCTCTTCTCTCTCTGTCCTCTCTCTATCTGTCTCTCTTTCTCTCTCTGTCCTCTCTCTATCTGTCTCTCTTTATCTCTCTGTCCTCTCTCTATCTGTCTCTATTCTCTCTCTGTCCTCTCTCTATCTGTCTCTCTTTATCTCTCTGTCCTCTCTATATCTGTCTCTCTTTCTCTCTCTGTCCTCTCTCTATCTGTCTCTCTTTCTCACTCTGTCCTCTCTCTATCTGTCTCTCTTTCTATCACTCTGTCCTCTCTCTATCTGTCTCTCTTTCTATCACTCTGTCCTCTCTCTATCTGTCTCTCTTTCTATCACTCTGTCCCTCTCTATCTGTCTCTCTTTCTATCACTCTGTCCCCTCTCCATCTGTCTCTCTTTCTATCACTCTGTCCTCTCTCTATCTGTCTCTCTTTCTATCACTCTGTCCCCTCTATCTGTCTCTCTTTCTATCACTCTGTCCTCTCTCTATCTGTCTCTCTTTCTATAACTCTGTCCTCTCTCTATCTGTCTCTCTTTCTATCGCTCTGTCCTCTCTCTATCTGTCTCTCTTTATCTCTCTGTCCTCTCTCTATCTGTCTCTCTTTATCACTCTGTCCTCTCTATATCTGTGTCTCTTTATCTCTCTGTCCTCTCTCTATCTGTCTCTCTTTATCTCTCTGTCCTCTCTTATCTGTTCTCTTTCTCTCTTCCTTCTATCTGTCTCTCTTCTATCCTCTGTCCTCTCTCTATCTGTCTCTCTTTCTATCCTCTGTCCTCTCTCTATCTGTCTCTCTTTCTATCGCTCTGTCCTCTCTCTATCTGTCTCTCTTTCTATCGCTCTGTCCTCTCTCTATCTGTCTCTCTTTCTATCGCTCTGTCCTCTCTCTATCTGTCTCTTTTCTTCTCTGTCCTCTCTCTATCTGTCTCTCTTTCTAACCTGTCCTCTCTCTATCTGTCTCTCTTTCTAACACTGTCCTCTCTCTATCTGTCTCTCTTTCTATCGTCCTTCTCTATCTGTCTCTCTTTCTATCGCTCTGTCCTCTCTATCTGTCTCTCTTTCTAACACTGTCCTCTCTCTATCTGTCTCTCTTTCTAACACTGTCCTCTCTCTATCTGTCTCTCTTTCTATCACTCTGTCCTCTCTTCTTCTATCGTCTCTCTTCTATCGTCTTCTGTCCTCTCTCTATCTGTCTCTCTTTCTATCTCTGTCCTCTCTCTATCTGTCTCTCTTTATCCTCTGTCCTCTCTCTATCTGTCTCTCTTTATCTCTCTGTCCTCTCTCTGTCTCTCTTTATCTCTCTGTCCTCTCTCTATCTGTCTCTCTTTATCTCTCTGTCCTCTCTCTATCTGTCTCTCTTTATCTCTCTGTCCTCTCTCTATCTGTCTCTCTTTCCTCTGTCCTCTCTTCCTATCTCTGTCCTCTATTGTCTCTCTTTATCTCTCTGTCTCTCTCTATCTGTCTCTCTTTCTATCGCTCTGTCCTCTCTCTATCTGTCTCTCTTTCTATCGCTCTGTCCTCTCTCTATCTGTCTCTCTTTCTATCGCTCTGTCCTCTATCTGTCGCTCTTTCTATCGCTCTGTCCTTCTCTATCTGTCTCTCTTTCTAACACTGTCCTCTCTCTATCTGTCTCTCTTTCTAACACTGTCCTCTCTCTATCTGTCTCTCTTTCTATCACTCTGTCCTCTCTATCTGTCTCTCTTTCTATCAGTCTGTCCTCTCTCTATCTGTCTCTCTTTCTAACACTGTCCTCTCTCTATCTGTCTCTCTTTCTATCACCTGTCCTCTCTCTATCTGTCTCTCTTTCTATCGCTCTGTCCTCTCTCTATCTGTCTCTCTTTCTCTCTCTGTCCTCTCTCTATCTGTCTCTCTTTATCTCTCTGTCCTCTCTCTATCTGTCTCTTCTGTCTCTCTTCTCTCTCTTCCTCTCTCTATCTGTCTCTCTTTATCTCTCTGTCCTCTCTCTATCTGTCTCTCTTTCTATCTCTCTGTCCTCTCTCTATCTGTCTCTCTTTATCTCTCTGTCCTCTCTGTCTCTCTTTATCTCTCTGTTTCTATCGTCTCTCTTTATCTCTCTTCTCTATTGTCTCTCTTTTCTCTGTCTCTCTATCTGTCTCTCTTTATCTCTCTGTCCTCTCTCTATCTGTCTCTCTTTATCTCTCTGTCCTCTCTATCTGTCTCTCTTCTATCTCTCTGTCCTCTCTCTATCTGTCTCTCTTTCTATCGCTCTGTCCTCTCTCTATCTGTCTCTCTTTCTATCCTCTGTCCTCTCTCTATCTGTCTCTCTTTCTATCCTCTGTCTCTCTCTATCTGTCTCTCTTTCTATCCTCTGTCCTCTCTCTATCTGTCTCTCTTTCTATCGCTCTGTCCTCTCTATCTGTCTCTCTTTCTATCGCTCTGTCCTCTCTCTCTGTTCTCTTTCTATCGCTCTGTCCTCTCTCTATCTGTCTCTCTTTCTATCGCTCTGTCCTCTCTCTATCTGTCTCTCTTTCTATCCTCTGTCCTCCTCTATCTGTCTCTCTTTCTATCACTCTGTCCTCTCTATCTGTCTCTCTTTCTATCTCTGTCCTCTCTCTATCTGTCTCTCTTTCTTCTCTGTCCTCTCTCTATCTGTCTCTCTTTCATCCTCTGTCCTCTCTATCTGTCTCTCTTTCTATCTCTGTCCTCTCTCTATCTGTCTCTCTTTCTCTCTCTGTCCTCTCTCTATCTGTCTCTCTTTATCTCTCTGTCTCTCTCTATCTGTCTCTCTTTCTATCTCTCTGTCCTCTCTCTATCTGTCTCTCTTTCTATCGCTCTGTCCTCCTCTATCTGTCTTCTTTATCACTCTGTCCTCTCTGTCTCTTTTCTCTCTGTCCTCTCTCTATCTGTCTCTCTTTATCTCTCTGTCCTCTCTCTATCTGTCTCTCTTTATCTCTCTGTCCTCCTTATGTGTCTCTCTTTATCTCTCTGTCCTCTCTCTATCTGTCTCTCTTTCTCTCTCTGTCCTCTCTATATCTGTCTCTCTTTCTATCGCTCTGTCCTCTCTCTATCACTCTGTCCTCTCTCTATCTGTCTCTCTTTCTATCGCTCTGTCCTCTCTGTCTCTCTTTCTATCACTCTGTCCTCTCTCTATCTGTCTCTCTTTCTATCGCTCTGTCCTCTCTCTATCTGTCTCTCTTTCTATCACTCTGTCCTCTCTATCTGTCTCTCTTTCTATCGCTCTGTCCTCTCTCTATCTGTCGCTCTTTCTATCGCTCTGTCCTCTCTATCTGTCTCTCTTTCTATCACTCTGTCCTCTCTATCTGTCTCTCTTTCTATCGCTCTGTCCTCTCTATCTGTCTCTCTTTCTATCGCTCTGTCCTCTCTATCTGTCTCTCTTTATCTCTCCTTTCTGTCCTCTCTCTATCTGTCTCTCTTTCTATCATTCTGTCCTCTCTATCTGTCTCTCTTTCTATCACTCTGTCCTCTCTATCGTCTTTTCTATCTGTCCTCTCTTTCTATCGCTCTGTCCTCTCTCTATCTGTCTCTCTTTCTATCGCTCTGTCCTCTCTCTATCTGTCTCTCTTTCTATCACTCTGTCCTCTCTCTATCTGTCTCTCTTTCTATCACTCTGTCCTCTCTATCTGTCTCTCTTTCTATCGCTCTGTCCTCTCTCTATCTGTCGCTCTTTCTATCGCTCTGTCCTCTCTCTATCTGTCTCTCTTTCTATCGTCTGTCCTCTCTCTATCTGTCTCTCTTTCTATCGCTCTGTCCTCTCTCTATCTGTTCTCTTTCTCTCTCTGTCCTCTCTCTATCTGTCTCTCTTTCTATCACTCTGTCCTCTCTCTATCTGTCTCTCTTTCTATCGCTCTGTCCTCTCTCTATCTGTCTCTCTTTCTATCGCTCTGTCCTCTCTCTATCTGTCTCTCTTTCTATCGCTCTGTCCTCTCTCTATCTGTTTCTCTTTCTCTCTCTGTCCTCTATCTATCTGTCTCTCTTTCTCTCTCTGTCCTCTCTCTATCTGTCTCTCTTTCTATCACTCTGTCCTCTCTCTATCTGTCTCTCTTTCTATCGCTCTGTCCTCTCTCTATCTGTCTCTCTTTCTATCGCTCTGTCCTCTCTCTATCTGTCTCTCTTTCTATCGCTCTGTCCTCTCTCTATCTGTTTCTCTTTCTCTCTCTGTCCTCTCTCTATCTGTCTCTCTTTCTATCACTCTGTCCTCTCTCTATCTGTCTCTCTTTCTATCGCTCTGTCCTCTCTCTATCTGTCTCTCTTTATCTCTCTGTCCTCTCTCTATCTGTCTCTCTTTCTGTCTCTGTCTTCTCTCTATCTGTCTCTCTTTATCTCTCTGTCCTCTCTCTATCTGTCTCTCTTTCTGTCTCTGTCCTCTCTATATCTGTCTCTCTTTCTATCGCTCTGTCCTCTCTCTATCTGTCTCTCTTTCTATCGCTCTGTCCTCTCTCTATCTGTCTCTCTTCTATCAGTCTGTCCTCTCTATCTGTCTCTCTTTATCTCTCTGTCCTCTCTCTATCTGTCTCTCTTTCTGTCTCTGTCTTCTCTCTATCTGTCTCTCTTTATCTCTCTGTCCTCTCTCTATCTGTCTCTCTTTCTGTCTCTGTCCTCTCTATATCTGTCTCTCTTTCTATCGCTCTGTCCTCTCTCTATCTGTCTCTCTTTCTATCACTCTGTCCTCTCTCTATCTGTCTCTCTTTCTATCAGTCTGTCTCTCTCTATCTGTCTCTCTTTCTATCACTCTGTCCTCTCTCTATCTGTCGCTCTTTCTATCGCTCTGTCCTCTCTATATCTCTCTCTTTCTATCGCTCTGTCCTCTCTCTATCTGTCTCTCTTTATCTCTCTGTCCTCTCTCTATCTGTCTCTCTTTCTGTCTCTGTCTTTTCTCTATCTGTCTCTCTTTATCTCTCTGTCCTCTCTCTATCTGTCTCTCTTTCTGTCTCTGTCCTCTCTATATCTGTCTCTCTTTCTATCGCTCTGTCCTCTCTCTATCTGTCTCTCTTTATCTCTCTGTCCTCTCTCTATCTGTCTCTCTTTCTATCACTCTGTCTCTCTCTATCGGTCTCTCTTTCTCTCTGTCCACCCTTTGTCTCCCTGCCTGCTCTCTCTCTGTATGTCCTCTCTCGCAGTTTCTCTCTCTCACACACTCTGTCTCCCCTCTCTCTGCTCTCTCTCTCTGTGTTGGAGGCCATATTTACAGTAGAATATGAAGAGGTATGAGGGACATCAAAGCTGAGAAATGTCAGCAGTTGGACTTAAGTGCTTACAGCTGGGCACCCGAAGGCAAGGCATTAATGAAACACTTTAAAACTACTACTACTACTACTACAATTACTACTACTACTGCTGCTGCTGCTGCTGCTGCTACTGCTACTACTACTACTACTACTACTACTACTACTACTACTACTACTACTACTGCTCCTGCTGCTGCTACTACTACTACTACTACTACTACTACTATACTACTACATTAAATTCCTCTTGAAATACTTTGGCTCAAATAAATAATTGCAATTGTGCTTTAAGCACAAAGGTCAAATCGTATAAAATCTAGACCGACAAAGGGACAAAGTTGTGCAACTGAAAGGAAGGGGGAGGGACTGAAGCAACACAACTTTAGATGAATAAATGTTCTTGATGAATGAAACAGAAAGACTGAATGAAATAACTTCACTGCCACATGTTTCTGCTAACTACTACCACTACTACTACTACCACTACTATTTCTACTACTACTACCTCCAATACTACTACTACTACTACTACTACTACTACTACTACTACTACTACTACTACTACTACTACTACTACTGTTTATTAATATTTAATATTCACATTTATTTATTTGATCAAATGGGCCAGTGCATGTTAACGAACAAACATGAAATATCATGCATGTAAACATGCCGGACTGTAGTCAAGGGGCTATGGTCACACAGATGTCACAAGATATTGCAGAATAAAATGTACAGCAAAGTAAATATTACATAAATATCAATAAATTATCAAAAGCCCTTTATACAATAATCAAATGAGATTAAATCATGTGCATACATTGAGTTTCCTGTACATCTTTAAACTCAAAAACTAAGTGGGAAGAAGTAAAACTTATGAACTCCCACCCCTGTAAGTGTTATAATTACAGGTGCTCGTCATATAATTAGAATATCTTGATTTATTGACTCCTTTAAATGGTCTCTCAGTAGTTCTGTAGGCTACACATTCATGGGGAAGACTGCCGACTTGACAGTTGTCCACAAGACGACCACTGACATCCTGCACACGGAGGTCATTGCTAAAGAGGCTGTTCACAGAGCTCTGTGTCCAAGCACATTAATAGAGAGGCGAATGGAAGGAAAAGATGTAGAAAAAGTGTACAACCCTGGAGAGGATTGTGAAACAATACCCATTCAAAAATGTGGCGGAGATTCACAAAGAGTGGACTGCAGCTGGAGTCAGTGCTTCAGTAACCACCACGCAGAGACGTATGAAGACATGGGTTTCAGCTGTCGCATTGCTTGTGTAAAGCCACTCTTGAACAAGAGACAGCGTCAGAAGCGTCTCGCCTGGGCTAAAGACAAAGTTATGTTCGCTGATGAAAGTACATTTTGCATTTCCTTTGGAAATCAAGGTCCCAGAGTCTGGAGGAAGAGAGGAGAGGCACAGAATCCACGTTGCTTGAAGTCCAGTGTAAAGTTTCCACAGTCAGTGATGGTTTGGGGCCGTGTCATCTACTGGTGTTGGTCCACTGTGTTTTCTGAGGTCCAAGGTCAACGCAGCCGTCTACCAGGAAGTTTTAGAGCGCTTCTTACTTCCTGCTGCTGACCAACTTTATGGAGATGCAGATTTCATTTCCCAACAGGACTTGGCACCTGCACACAGTGCCAAAGTTACCAGTACCTGCTTTAAGGACCATGGTCTCCCTGTTCTTGATTGGCCAGCAAACTCGCTTGATCTTAACCCATAGAAAAAATCGAAGGTATATTGTGAAGAGGAAGATGAGATACGCCAGACCCAACAATGCAGAAGAGCTGAAGGCCACTATCAGAGGAACCTGGGCTCACATAACACCTGAGCAGTGTCACAGACTGATCCACTCCATGCCACGCCGCATTGCTGCAGTCATTCAGGCAAAAGGAGCCCCAACTAAGTATTGAGTGCTGTACATGCTCATATTTTCCATGTTCATACTTTTCGGTTCGCCGACATTTCTAAAAAACCTTTGTTTGTATTGGTCTCAAGTAATATTCTAATTTTCTGAGGTACTGAATTTGGGATTTTCATTTGTTTTCAGCTATAAACATCAAAATAAAATAAATAAACACTTGAAATGTATCAGTCTGAGTGTAATGAATGGATATAAAATACAAGTTTCACTTTTTGAATACAATTACTGAATTTAAATCAACTTTTTCATAATATTCTAATTATATGAAGAGCACCTGTACTTGAGTCAATAGTGGATAATGAACAACAGCGTGGCAACTCCTCAGCACAACGATCCCAGCCAATCCCAAACGCAGCAGGCCGACAACACAATAACACACCCGTCCCAAGCATGTGTCGCACAAACCCCTGCAGGAAGTGACAGGTCCATCATGATACAGCACTAGGGCATTAGACTAGTCAACTAGTCAACTACTGCGGCACTAGTCGACATCATTTGAGATGAGTCGACTAGTTGTGTGTTAATCTTTCTCTGCCTAGTTTAAAAAATAATGTCATATTTTACAACATCATACAACGGTTGTAAAAGGTGATTTTGTCGATCAATAGCATTAAGCCGTTATTGCCACCACCACATTAGCTTGATAGCTTAGTTGTTTTTGGTACTCCTTTCCTCTAGCTTTTGTCTTGGCAAAATAATTTCATGAACCCCATCAAAGTGTGATATTTGTCCACAGTGTTCACCTTGTGGTCCTTGACTTTATTTTAATTTTCTTCATTGTTCAGTAGCCATGTGAATCCTGTTTCCTCCGTGGTTCCGCCCACATGCTCTTTGTTATGGAAACAGAACTCATGTTCTACGACCTAAAAAGCGCTAAAAGTTGCACAAGCTTCTAGGCAAGTCACCCAGAAGGAGGGGAGCACCACAATTGTGACCGGGGACCGCTGGAGTTGGCTAAAATATCTTATAAAGTAGTACTATAATACCATGACTACTACTACTTTACTACTAATGCTACTGTTTATACTGCCACTACCTATGGTGCTACTGCTATATTACTAATGCTACTACCACTGATGCTACTCAAAGATCTATAATAAAACTCTAGATAGGACATGGCCATAGTAATACATTGAAACTAATGGCAGTTCTGGCGGCCATCTTGTGACTGGTCCTTCTAACCCAGGGCAATGTAATTAAATTAATCAAAGTAATATTTAGGCCCGAGCGCCATCAGGGCTGGCGAAGGGGCTCTTGTAATCGTATAAAGTGCGCGGAGCGAAGCGGAGCGCACTCCCCCAAAGTGCGCGGAGCGCACAAAACGAGCGCGAAGCGCTCGCCTCCTCTCAAACACTCACTAACACACTCCTCTTGTCGTGCACGTCCCGTGCACATACATATATAATGCAAAGATCAACATTGTAATTGTACAGAGCCCATAAAAGTCAATGGGCGACTGAGAGCCCTGGGTCACTGACGGGCACGAAGTGCCCGTCAGTGACCCAGGCCCTCTACCATGAGGTAGGAATGCGCGAGCGCTTTCCGAAAATATATAGTTTATGGTACCCGCGTAAGCGGGAACATTGTTTTCGTATGGGAATATTATTCTTTCTTTCTTTCTTTCTTTCTTTCGCACCGTCGCAATTTTCACCCAGTGAACATCGACGAAAAGTCACAGATTTTGGCCCAAAATTCAAACCTGATCCGACGCAACTTTTGACTATTTCCAAATTTTGAATTTCAAAATAGTGGCGCGATAGCGCCACCTCAGTTTTTTTTTAACATTGCGAGATAGGACTTGGCCAAAAATGAAGTTTGTCGTAGAATCATAAAAATCGGTACAGACGTGCATCATGACAAGTTGAACAAAAAATATTATAACGGCAACGCCGTCCGCCATATTGGGTGTCGGCCATTTTGGATGAAAGCCCGCGAAGCGGGACTCCGCCTTTATTTTTCACTTTGTACAAAATCTATCTCCTCCTAGAGCGTTTATCGGAACGACCTAATTTTGGGTGGAAAATAATCTTGAGAAGTAGAACTTTAAAAGTTATCCAAATTACTTTTCTAAGTTTTACGGTTTTTATGCGGCGAAGCCGCAAACTGTACGAAGTATTTTGAGATTTTTCGCAAACAAAAAATGGCTCCCATTCGCACATATGAAGCCCGATTTCGCTCATTTTGTTATCAGTTGTTAAAGTCACAGTCCTCAACACTTTCATTTGGCAAAATTCAAATTGGGCGCGATAGCGCCCCTATAGGAATTATATGGAGAGTACACATTTTAGTTTTACGAAAATTAAAATCATTTGGCACAAAATTCTATTTGGTCGTTCCGATCAGAAAAGTCAATCACACCCATGCCATATTTTTCACGGTGTTGCCGTAGCGATGACCAGAACGTCCCATTTTATTCTGATGGAAAAATGTTAAACTCTATAATTCAGCGAGAAGTGAGGAACCAAAGGTTATACAAAGTACTTGGATAACCTTTGTGGATGATATGCGGCGCAGCCGCAGCCCTAAGTAAAAATATGCTTCAGTTTGCAGATATAGTGTGATACAAATTCATACTAATTTTTCTCTGTATAATGTCAAAATTGAGCGCGGAGTGCGCGTTAGCGCATTCCAAAAATCCTAAAACTAAGACCCTTGGGAAAAAGTTAAAACAAACATAAAGGCAGTAGCAATACCATAATTTTAGATTGAGGGAGACAAAAGGGCGCGAAGCGCCCCCTTACTTTAGGCAGGGCGGTCGGCGAGGGCCGATAATCGCCGCTTGCGGCTATATTTCCTTAATACTTTTGATCTAATTTGAGATATTTCATGACACTTTGATAATTGTGACTGAGAAGAACGTTTGTGCAGTTTTTCAAATGTTATTTCCGTTAAGTAGACTTTAGCTACATTTGTTCATGGATTTTCCTCTTCAAGGAGATGGGTCCCCAGGCGCGGTACTGCCGTCGCCCACTGCTTCTTACGGGTTGCCCCAGTGGTATCGAAGGATAGGACCATTTGCAGAGGACAAATTTCCCTACGGGGACAATAAAGTATACAAACACTTCAAATAATTCACTTCTATTTGTTTCCTACTTTAAAACAGTATTGCTGTACTTTTTAACACGACATGACCAATATGTATTGAACATGGGACAGTGATACAAGGAATATTAACCACTGGAATGCTAACTATGGAACCCTGGGAATGAATGGAGAAAACAATGCTAATATGGCTAAACAACCCAACTAAAAACAGAATGGCTTACTCCTGACTGAGATACAGGACCACCAAGTTTGCCACTTCAACGAGCGTCATGTCTGATCTAGAGTTTTATTAAATATCTTTGGATGCTACTACTCCTACTTGGCTTAAAATGACTATAACTGCAACTGCTGCTGCTATGACATTGTGTCTTTGTGTCACTAACACATAACACAACCTGCATTTACTGTTCACGTATCAAAAAACAAATACTGCAAACATTATTCATGATAATATCAGTGTATTTGTTTGGAGATGAGAACACTGCTGCTAAGTCAAGGCAGACGGAGAGAGCAGCTAATGCTATGCTAACACTTTGAGCCTGTGGAGGCAAAGCTCCAATAAACATAATAACATAAAATATTTATTTTACTTTTAGGATGCGTTCATTTAGCCTTTAGAGAGGAAACACACCTTGGGAAAATTACGCTGGATTTCTATGTTCTGTTTGATTTCTAGACCAGGCTGTACTTTTTCTTTAGTACCAATGTCACACCAACAGACTCGGCCAGTCAAAAAGCGGTCAGACTGGACTATGTGAAGATGAATTTGAACAAGTGAATGCTATTAGTGTTGGATTAATAGCGAATGTAAACTCACTCAAGTCACATTTAAACTTTGAGCAAGAATGAACTGTATTTGAACTGTATTTGAACACACAAAAAGGACTGCTATACCAAACCATCTGTTGTCACGTTTTCATTTGTCCTTCAAATTGTGCACATTCAGGGTCAAAATGGCTTTACTTTGCAGTAGCCTATTTACATCAGTAGCATGCCTGGGTGTTACAGGCTATTGAAATTTCTTTGAAGATTAGTGGCTACACTGTCCTTTTGACATTTTGTGTTTTTATGATTAAGAACATAAAGTTGTGCGCTCATGTCAAACTGAAGCATATCTAATTACATCTATAAGCTTGTATGCCTCGCTCAGGAGACAGACAGGCTTAAACTCCAGCCCAGTGCTGTTTTAACGTTTTTTTATTTCACAATAGCTAAGAAATTCCATACTTTCAGCATGTGGTAATTTCACTTTTTACTTTTGTTCATTACTTGGTACCAAACTTTCATTCATTAAATTCAAGAAAACAAAATGCCAGAACCTTTTTAATCCACAGGTGACAATGTGAGCGTTTGTGTTCTGTCCCTTTAAAAACATCCTGCGACTGTACCGTAAGTCTGCTGGAAGAGTCTCACAGCAAAAGTCACATGCTCCTTCTTCTTTGTCTTCCACTGCTGCCTGCCTTCAGCTGCGGGAACGAGGCCTGGGAGGACGAGGCGTGCTACAGACACAACGCTGAGTTCACACAAAAGAAACTTTACAAAAGATATGTGCATATTCCTTAATACACGTGAGAGGACTGTAACCTGAGTGTTGTTCCACCAATTCAAGTTATTTTGTTTTATTTATTTATAATATACTTAAAAAAAACACAGTAAAACATTGTTTTGATTAGAAAGACAAATAAATCGCAGGATAAAAAGCGATAAAGAACTGGCATCAACCAACAATCTGCCATTAATAGACATACAGACATTATATGGTGCGACTCATATATATGTAATAAACATGGTTGTTCATGTGTACATTGTTATGAATAATGAGAAACTTTTCCACCTCTGTCTCGCCACACTAGGTATTACGGTAGTCTAACCAATAGCCTAAAGAGGAATTCCAGGAATGTGAAAAGATTCAGTTCACAGTAAACTATACTGTGCAGTTTGGATTAAAGCCCATAGTGTGTTGCCTATATAAAGGTGTAATGACACATCCGTGTTCACAGACACAGAGGTTTGTGATGGTCATGTTCCTCTCTCAAACATGTGGCAGCAGCTGCAGACGCTTGTGTTGATCATTTCAGACTATAGCACGTCAAAGGACTTTGATTGGGTTGTCAATAACAATGTCAAGTGTTTCCAGTGCACTGAACTTTTCCCCACATGAAAAGTTGTGCCGACATCTGCCTAGTAACAGCCACTGCTCTCATTGGTGCAACAGGAGTCTCCTCCCGCCTGAGTGTGCCTTGACTATACAATCTGGACAATGGCTTTCTAATAAACCTATAACAGGCCTGGGCACTGACATGCACTCATGTGACTCTGTCTTTCAACATGTGCATAAAGCAGAGCCCATTCAAAACTTTGCTAAACTTCCAAAAGTGTGTTTGGTGCCTGCTGCACTGCAGGCCGGGCTGTTGTTCAGCTTTATTACACCAGGGCGACAGCATCAGACAGAGAGGTCTGCTCACTTTGTGGATACTGTATGAAGCCCCGTGTCCATGTGCTCCCCTCATGCTCCTCTCCAGAGGACTCTATCGCCCCCTATCGCTGCCCATGAGGGACAAAGCTGGACCTCCCAGTTCCTCCTCAGCCGCTACTGGCCGCAGGAGGAGGGGCCCGGGCCTGGGGCCCCGTCCCTCAAACTCCTCTCTCTTTGATCCCCCTCCTATCAGCTGACGTCACCGCGCAGGCCTCATGCGCGCTCCTTATACACTGGTGTGTGCGGGGCGTACGCGCTCCTGAGACTTGGTTTTGTCTGGCACAGCGCAGCGCTGAGCTCAGACACAGTGAAGGCTGCGCAGAGGGCTGAAGGTTCTCCTGCTCTCCGGTTCTCCTGCTCCCCGGCTCTGCGGAAACAAACAATACAGGGATTTAAAGCCAACACGGGCCATGGAGGACCAGCTGCTGTGCTGTGAGGTGGACTCTATCCGGAGAGCCTACCAGGACGGGAATCTGCTCAACGACAGAGTGCTGAAGACCATGCTGAAGGCGGAGGAAAGCTACCTGCCGTCCCCCAACTACTTCAAGTGTGTTCAGAGAGAGATAGTGCCCAAAATGAGGAAAATAGTTGCCACATGGATGTTAGAGGTTGGTTTTCTTTTGGTGCAACTTTGTGCTCGTGAGCATCGTGACTAACTTAGTTTAGCTTGTTGCTTCTGCTGACCTCATGGAGAAAGAAGTGTCCATGGCGGTGTGTGATGTTTAAATCAATCATTTGATGTCGCCTATTTGACTTGGAGTGTTACATAAACGCTGTAGGCTCGAAGTAGGCTGTTTTCATGGAGCTGGGTGGTCCTTCTCTTTAGGTCGACAAAGAACTATTATTGCAGTCAAATAAAACACTTGTTAACAAAGAGCGCAGAGCGGGACTCTGCCCAACACATTCAAGTCTGATTAAATGTGAAAATATATTGTAAAATTACAGCGATGTACACGTATGCAGTGCGCTCGTGCCAGTGTACGCGCCATCTTGTCGTCGTAAGAGAAGGATTTTAATATCATTAAAAATGTGTACCATGGCAGTCAGTGACAGTGGCCGGGCTGGACAGGGCACACAGCACTTTTCATGATAACACTTGAATATATGAGCAGGTCCGGCTCGTTTCCGTCAGATCAAGGGCTAAAAGGGAGTTTTTCTGGACACTCGGCTCGTTCTCTGAAGGTCGTGGCTGAAAAAAGGCTTTTTAATAGAAATAACCGGGTTTTTAATAAAGCCGATCTGTCGGCTTTGAAAGGTGAGAAGGTTTTGGAGATTTACATCAACTTTTTGTCCAAATCAATGCACGATAGACATTTTTAATTAATTTTTGAAACTGCGCTGCGCAGCGGTGGAGGAAGCGGCGCGTGCAGCTCGGGGAGAGCACTTTTACAAATTAATTCGTTTTAAATTTCAGCGGTGAACAAATTTGACATTTTCTGTTGTCATTCGAACAGGCGTTTAACCAGGGTCATTGTCATGTTAATTATACTCCTGTCGCTAATTTTTAAATATTTCTAAAGATTTTTTGAAAAGATGACGAAGTTGAAATTAGAGAGTGAAACTTGCTTCGACGCCGCCTTTGTGTCTCCGTCAGAAGTGACTGCGAACTCATTCTGCGCTCATTTTAATGATCAACAAGTAACAAGATGATTATTGTCTGTATTCAATAGAATAAAGCTGTAATTGCTTATTATTACTTTGATTTGCATGACATAAATATGCCATTGAAATCCAGCAAAGAGTTGTACAATAATGATACATTTCATTTATTCCACTGTATTTCGGGTGCAGGCCTATGTCCTTGTAGCCTAGCCCAGGTCATGTGGTTCATGAAAGCACCAAAGAGCAGCACTCAGGCCCATATCTATCTGGGAGTTGGTTTGCATCATGTCTCTAAGCCCCTCTCTCCTCCTTCAGGTCTGTGAGGAGCAGAAATGCGAAGAGGAGGTTTTCCCGCTGGCTATGAACTATTTGGACCGGTTTTTATCCGTGGAGGCCACACGGAAAGCGCGGCTGCAGCTGCTGGGTGCGACATGCATGTTTCTGGCATCCAAAATGAAGGAGACTGTCCCTTTAACGGCGGAGAAACTGTGCATCTACACGGACAACTCTGTGGAGCCTGCCGAACTGCTGGTAATGGGCCTGTGCAGACTTGGATGTTGCATAACACAGTGAGCTCAGGAGGAGACAGGAGAGCGGGAGAAGCCAGGCGTTACTCTGCTTCGTCCCCAGATAATGGCAGTTCTGGTGACCACCCACCTCAACTTTCTCAGTTCCATCAATAGCTACCATTACACTCCATTTTCCTCTAGACTTTATCTTGTTATATTCTAAGAGTTTAAAGGTGTGACATCTATATGGAAACAACTGGCATCACACAGTTTGAAAATAGAGCTCAGTGTTTATATGGAAAGGTTTTAAAACTCTCACATACATGTTGTTAATCATTTACTCTTGACTAAATTAGTACTGATCCAACCGCTGGTAAACATTTGCACCATGCTCCATTCAGAACCAACTCCTCTGGCCTGAAATGAAAAGAGTTTAGCGCTCTCTCTGATTCATTTGTGCTTGAGTATGCTTTACTCTGGTATTGATAAACCATATGTTTCCCTGATTGGTCAATCCGCCTGTCAGTCACACCGTCAGAACTGGCTGAGACGAGGCCAGGTCCTGGACTAAAGTAACTGTAATAGAGCAGATCAAGTGTGTGGAGTTTGTCTGAATGGCAGCTCTGACTTCCCCATAGTGCCCTCCTCTTCTGAAAGGCCTCGTGCAAGAAGAGGGCAGGCTACAGTGACACCTTCTGGTCAAAAAGAATACATGTACATTCATGTAAAGGCATTGTTAGTGGTTCAAGTCTCAGCATCTTTGACCTGGGGTTTTCTTAAGCTGCGTACGAGGACAGAGTGGGACATCCCTCTGGAAGATCCTGCAGAATTCAGCACGGATTAGGACTTGGTTGGGGACAGATCTGGCAACCCTAAGCGTGGGGCTCATTCAGATTTCTGATTGGATAATCTAGAGAGCCAAAATGTACACATGCACATGATGTCAAATGTTTTGGTATTTGTTGTTAACTGTTAAACCATGGTTTAGCCATGTTTATGAAATATTTACAATGTTCTATACAATGTGCCAATAGAAGGCTGACCAAACTAAAGGCATCAACTAATGAACATCCTGATTAGTTATCATTCAGATGAAATGTTAGCGCTATTATCAGGGACTTCTTCTATAAAGTCTCAGCAGCAGTGAGTTAGCTCTGCTGTTAGAGTTAGCGTTCCATGTTAATAAAGCCTCTTCTCTGTTTCACAGCAAATGGAGCTGATGCTTCTCAATAAACTCAAGTGGGACCTGGCCTCGGTGACTCCTCACGACTTCATCGAGCACTTCCTGTACAAGCTGAAGATCCACCCGTCCACCAAACAGATCCTCCGCAAACACGCACAGACTTTTGTCGCACTCTGTGCCACAGGTACTGAAGCTCTCCTTCACAAGGGCTAACTCCTGGACTTCATTATGCAATGTCTCAGATGTCCTCCATATGACCCAGATTGTTTCTGACACAGGATAAAACTAAAACACAGGGAGCTTCACATCCAAAAGTTTAGTGCAGTGTGGATTTTCTAATCTGATTCGCAAGCAGTGTCTTGTAATATTCTATAAAATATCCTTAAGCCAAATTCTTTCCAAACTGTGACAGAGGGAGCTGTTGGGTTTAGACTGTTAGCGGCGGCCCACACTCACTCTGGACTTTAGCACATTGATATCATCTCCATACTTCGCATGGAAGAGTAAAAACACCAAAAGACACCAAAACCCTAACAAAGTTTGTTTTCTTTCCAAGTAAACTGTCTCCTGAAAAACAAGATTCTTCAAGATATAGAAAAAAGATTTGGGAATTGTAACTCTGAGGGCCATTTTCCCAAAATGCAGTGTTCCCCCATGGTGTGACAACATCTCCACAGCGCCATCACCTTTTTAGTAATGACTATTTAAAGATCAAATATTAGATTTCCTCTGAAAAAACCCTCCAAAAAACATGCTTTGTATCTGAGATGTGTCAACAAAACAAAGCCATACATTTTAACCTGGCATACTATCTAAAAGCGTTATTTTTATATGACACCATTACCATTACATGATCAGAAAGTCCATTTTCTTATGTCCATGTCAGAAATGTATTGTTTCAAATTGATTTCTGGATATGTTTTTTCCCCCTGTTCTTTGATAAAACACTGTCAAAGAGCAAAAGTCATTTCCTTTTTCTTCACGATACAAACCATCTGAAACAGTGGGCCCTGGGAAGTGTTGGGTTTCACTGATGTTGTGTGTCGTGTGTGCAGACGTGAAGTTCATCGCCAGCCCACCGTCGATGGTGGCTGCGGGGAGCGTGGTGGCTGCGGTTCAGGGCCTGTACCTCAAGTGCCAGGACGCCTCCTTATCCTGCCAGAACCTCACCAACTTCCTGTCCCAAGTCATCCGCTGCGACCCGGTACGCCCGCACACAGGCCGACAAACAGTATATACGCCAACAACACACAATCATACACATGTTTATCTCTCCAGCATTGGACATTTTGAAACCAAATTATGTTTGACTAAAACTAAGTGCTAAAGAAGACAAACACACCAATAAAAAAGTGTGTGAATAACAGTAATCTTGTGTTCAGGACTGCCTGCGCTCATGTCAGGAGCAGATCGAGGCTCTGCTGGAGTCCAGTCTGAGGCAGGCCCAGCAGCAGCACCACGGCAGCAGAACAGAGAGCAAACACATGGACGAGAGCGCAGACCTGTCCTGCACGCCCACAGATGTACGTGATGTCAACATCTGACCGCAGGGTCGAGTGGACGCAGGGAAGAAGTCACCGGCGGAGGCAAACGCACACGCTTCTGCGCACTAATGGACACCCATGGACCAGGAGGGGCCTGTACAGAGACACGTGTGGTCCCTAAGCCCCATGTCCTGCCAATGTCCCCCGACCCCGATGAGGGATCGCAGCGCTGGGCTGGAGCCCAGGCCGCGCAAAGACACTTTCAGTGGATCTGTCCCTCATATTTGAAACCATAGGAATTTTCAAATTGCCACAGACTGGCCGGCTAAAACATCCACGTGTGGTGGAGGCCCTCGTAGTCTGTCTCCAGGGTATTGACCTGAACTCTTCTTCTTTAAGACAGGGGCTTTGTTTGATGTTTGCTATATTTAGAACATTTTAGACTTGTTCCTGTTTGTCGCAGTGCTGGCATTCGTATACCCCTTTGCTTGCTTATGTTTAGTCACTTTATATATCATTTTAGACCTTTTCCAATTAGTCTTATTCCTCTGCTCTTGTTCAAGTGTAGATCTGTGGCGGGCTGTGATTTTGGGCTTGCTCATATTGGCATTGGACTCTAGTCACCAAGGGACCTCTGGTAAAATGCAAAAATACTTAAGTCTCGATAGTGTTTCTGGTCCTGCGCATATTTGTCTCCCCTCCATGATTGTGCAAAGTCTGAGGTCCCCAGGTAATTCTCGTCCTGTGCCAATCAATCAACACATCGGTGTTTTGGGCAGTTTTGACCCTCCTAATGAGGGCAACGTTGATTCCAAACGTCTTTTTCGGCCCATAATTATGGGATCGAATGACTGTTCTCCATTTAAAGAGTGAAAATACATTTTAACTATATGAGAAGAAATTACTCTGTCGTCGAGGCAAAGTTCGACCAAGCAACGGATCTTTAGGAAAGTGTTTGGTCAAAAATGTTTGATCGAAGTGAATGGTTTCAAAGAGAAAGCCTACAATGGTGTCATTTTGGGGGAAACAAAAGTCTGTAAAACACAGTGTCGTCCCATAGAATGCCCATGAAAACACCGATGTCCGGGGGTCGTTTCAGTCTCGCCGACGGCCCTGGGTAAATTCTTATTCTCATAAGCTTGACCCAACACACACAGCAACCTACAGTCGCTCCTTTCTTTCATGTAGTAGTTATATCTAATTTCAATTCCAACCTTGATTTGAAAAAAAAAAAAAAAGCACTTTTAGTCAGCGTGGCTGGCTCAACTAAAAAAACAAATCACAGTAAGGGAGTTTGGAATGAGAATGAGAGAATGGAGCGGACGACAGAGCGGTTGCGGATGGGGACAAATAATAAATAACCAGTAGAGCATTTTAGCGGCGGCTCGCCATAGCCGACCACTTTGGTTTTGGTTTGACTGGAGCAAAACGAGGGTGAAAGGAAGTATTATTGTAGGAGTGACATAATACTTTTTAAAATTTTATTAAGAACATATTTATTTTTTTAAACTGGTTTCTAGTTTGCGTATGCTGATGAAGTGCGCTGATTCAACCAAACCTCTGCTACAGAATCCCGAGCATGGACCTTTCCCATGCTCCTCTGGCTCACTTCGTACCGCTCAAGGACTTTGCGAAGGGGTAAAAAGCTACAAAATACAAAACGATGTTAGACAAGATTTTGCACAAAACTTAAACGTGGGCTGCATTTTTTTTCTTTTTTTGTGAGACATGTGCCTCAACAAAACGACGTGAAAGTCGACAGGGGTGAGGTGACCAAGGGTGAGTCCACGCAGCTTCAGCGAGCGTCGGCGTTAGAGATGGGGAACAGGACGCGTATGCTTTGCCCTGGAGAAGGTCTGTGTGCGAGCTTCTCTGTAAATCACAGGCAGATCAGAAACGTTGGCCCTCGAGGACCCTGGAGAGAGAGGGCGCTGATGTCGAGGATAGAGTTAGGAGGAAAAAACACTCCTCGTTTTCCGCTGCTATAGAAATAAATCCCAGCTACGTGTTAAGGTAAAAGAGAAAAATGAAATGAAAAAGACAAAACAAATGATGCTTTTTCCTGTTGTTTGCTGCTACATTTTTGGTTGTTTTGATATAGTACATATACATGTCAATATCCTACCATTCTAGGGTTGAATTTTCTCATAGAAAATTGTGTTATTGACATCCTCATTGTTGTAAGATGTAGATTGTATGTTGTTTTGTTTATGCTGAATGATTCTCCATACTATTCCAAAAACAAGGAAAGTGAGACTTTGCTCCACATACCTCAGTGACAGTCTGGATCTCTGCTGGAGGCCAGGGCATGAGCACAAACTGGTGCCATAACCATGATGGGAAATGTAACTCTGTTGAGTGTTAAGCTGTCTCTGTGAAAGAGACGTTATCCCCCTCAGGCCCATAGGGGCACTCCTTTCCCCTCTTGATATTTATATAGAGTAATATGTCCAAATGTTGCTCCAATTTTCCAACTGTCTGTCCTTTTTGAGTTTGTAAATAGATGAACCGCTCGGTAAGCCATAGACTCTTGTTTTTGCAAATCATTTCTCATGGTTGTATCTACTTCAGCTGTGAACCCGTGTATTCATTTGTGTCAGCTACAACACAATAAATGATGAATTAGAAGGCTGTAGCGCTGCCATGAACTCTTCATTTCGAATGTGTGCGTGTACGTGTGCATGTGTGTGTGCGCGTGTGTGTGTGTGAGATGAAGGGACAACTTCCTCTCAGCTGCAAACCCTCACCCACAGCCGACAGCCCTCTCTGATTGGCTCAATTCAATGCATCTCAATAAGACGCCTTTAGTAGACATCACTACCCTTAAGGTTAGGGTTAGGTTGAGGGCTAGTTTAGATCTAGTTTATATCCTTAACCTGTTACTTGCCTTCCTATCTGATCAGGGGGTTAGGGTTATGATTAGGGTTAGGAACGGCACTATGATGTAAGTTGTTTTTTACTCACACAGATCTTACATGTAGTTTTATACACTAGAGGGTGTTGGCTTTCAAATGAATTATTAAACTGGCTTATACAGTGGGTTGCATTTTGCCACGCTATGGACCACAAACATAAATACATTTAATTGAAATGTTCTAATCTAATCACACTTTAAATACAATTGACCTGTGATGGTCTTAGAGGTTTGTTAAGAGACTATTGGGGAGCGGACAGCATCATGAAGTCCAAGAACACATCAGACAGTAAAAGTAAGTATAAAGCTGGGTTAGGTTATAAAAAGATTTCCGAAGCTTTGAACATCTCTCAAAGTACAGTTAAATACACCATCCAGGAATGGATAGAGTATGGCATTACTACAAACCTATGTAAAAAGAGCAGGCGCGCACATCCAAGTACCTGAACGAGCGTGCTGGACCCAAGAAGATGAATGAACAAAGAAAAAAGCGAGTGCCGCACAGCTCACGTTTGCTCCCACAATTTATTTTTGCTTGCACCAAGTAGTAAGTCGTGTAACGTTTCGGGCGTCAAACCAGCCCTTCCTCAGACATGTCTGAGGAAGGGCTGGTTTGAGCTGTGCGGCACTCGCTTTTTTCTTTGTTCATTACTACAAACCTACCAAGACCCGGCCGTCCTCCTAAACTTACTGACCGAACAAGGACAGCACTGACCAGAGCTGTTACCAAGAAGCCTATGATGACCCTGGATGAACTGCAGAGAGCTACAGCTCAGGTGGGGGAAACTGTACAAGGAACAACTGTTAGTCGTCGTACACTGCACAAACCTGGCCTTATGGCAGAGTGGCTAGAACAAGCCATTTTTGAAAGAAAACCATTAGAAGTCCCGTTTTCTGTTTGCCAGAAGCCACATGACGAAACATGGTGGCTTCTGGCAAACATCAAACTGATTTTTATTTTTTTGAAAAGTTAAAGGGGTACGGATACTTTTTCAATCCACTGTATGTGGTAGTTTGAGAGTAAAAAATGCTTAGGTAATATGGACATACAGTTGTGCTCAAAAGTGTACATACCCTCGCAGAATTTTAGATTTTTTGACTAATTTTCATAGAATATGAATGATAATACACACACATATATATATATACATATATATATATATATATATATATTAGGGCCGGGACTTTTTTCGATTAATTGCGATTAATTAATTACATGAGGTTTAGTGCGATTAAAAATATTAATCGAAATTAATCACACTTTGCTTTCCACACTTCAGTTTCCTTTTTTCCTGCAGACGCACAATTAATGGCAATATTGCACTGGTCTGTTGGACTTGGTTGAACAAAAATAAACAATATTTTGTTGCTTAAGCTTATGTATTCAGTCATTATTCAATGGTATACTAAAAATCCTTATGAAAAAACTTACTTCTCACTGTTCTCAGGTCAAATATTTATATGCGATTAATTTCGATTAATTAATTACAAAGCCTCTAATTAATTAGATTAATTTGTTTAATCGAGTCCCGGCCCTAATATATATATATAAAATTATATATATATATATATATATATATATATATATATATATATATATATAAATATATATATATATATATATTTTTTTCTTTCTTTTTTTACTCATAGTTAGTGGTTGTGTGGTTGTGATTTATGGTTAAACAACTGAGTTTTCTCTTTTTAAATCATAATGATAACTGAAACTGACAAAATTACCCTGATCAAAAGTTTTCATACCCCGGTGAAGTTGACACAAATGGATTTGAATGGCTACTAAAGGTAAGCATCCTCACCTGTGATCTGTGCAGTGTTGGGTAAGTTATTTTAAAATTGTAATATATTCTATATTAGTATTTACAGCTTTAGAAATGCAATATGTTTGTATTACATATGACTGTTTCAAAAATGTAGCTGACTACACTACTTTGAGTTACTTCTGAGTAATAGACTGAAAATAATAATGCCACGGAGCAAAAGTCAAAGATTTCCTTTTCCTTTGTTTTCCCCCATTCTATCAGGTTTTGTTCCAATAATGATTGCTACAGACTGCAGAGCTTATTCACCAGTGTCCAACCTGAAAAATATATTTTTGGAACTCGTTACTTTTGTAATACGTTTCCCCCGACACTGGATCTCCATCCATCTTCCGCTTTATCCGGGGCCGGGTCTCGGGGGCAGCAGTCTCAGCAGAGATGCCCAGACTTCTCAATCCACGCACAACTCCTCCAGCTGTTCTGGGGGGACCCTGAGGTGACACCAGGCCAGCTCGGAGACATAGTCCCACCAGCGTGTCCTGGGCCTTCCACGAGGCATCTGTTTCGGATGCCTCCGAAAGCCAAACAGATGCCCTAGCCACCTCAGCTGGCCCCTTTCGACGTGAAGGAGCAGCAACTCTACTCCGAGCTCCTCACGGTTATCTGAGCTCCTCACCCTATCTCGAAGAGTGCGCCCAGCCACCCTGCGAAGGAAACTCATTTCAGCCGCTTGTATCCGCGATCTTGTCCTTTCGGTCATTACTCAGATCTCATGACCATAGGTGAGGGTGGGAACGTAGATCGATCGGTAAATCGAGAGCTTTGCCCCCTGACTCAGCTCCCTCTTCACCACAACAGTCCGATACAGCGACCGCATCACTGCTGACGCCGCACCGATCCGTCTATCGATCTCACGCTCCATCCGTCCCTCACTCGTGAACAGGACCCCAACATACTTGAACTCCTCCACTTGAGGCAAGACCTGAAGAGAGCCTTTTTCTGGTGGAGAACCAGGGCCTCAGATTTGGAAGTGCTGATCCTCATCCCGGCCGCTTCACACTCGGCTGCAAACCGCCCCAGTGCAGCTGAAGGTCCTGATTTGATGAAGCCAACAGAACAACATAGTCTGCAAACAGCAGAGATGAGATCCTGAGGTTCCTAAACAGGTGGACAGATGGACGTCACATCCGGTGAGTACATTCTGTGTTGAACGCTCGTTGTGGGCAAGCTAAAAACTTTAGCTCTCTCTGTGTCACTATTGTTAATCCACGTATTAAACGTAGCTGTAGAGTCCACTTTAGCTGATTGTAGATCTAATTTGGCCCATTATCTCAACGGAGACTATTCTTTCCTCCGCTTGAACCAACACTTCTGCGTGGATTAAATCCCTTCTCTCTCTCTCCTCCGTAGCTTAGCCCGCTGGTCTAGCCATGGCTACCCCGTCTACTTCTGCCTCTTTCGCGCTGTCCTGCTCAGTTTGCCGTATGTCGAGTCAGAACCCTGCCTCCTTCACAGATGATAGGAATAGTTGCGTTAAGTGTAGTGTAGTGGTAGCTGTGGAGGCCAGGGTGTCCGAGTTAGAGGAGCGGCTGTCCGGAGTTTTAGTGGAGGCTAGTGTTAGCTACAGTCAGATAGTGGCAGGGACCGCAGTCCGCTCCAACAGTGCTAGAGAGGTTAGTCAGGCTGAGGCTAGCCCCGCAGCGGGTCCCGTGCAGCCGGGACAAGACCAGGACGGATTTGTGACTGTTTGGGGAGGGGGAAGTGCTAAGCGCACACCCTTAGCGCACCAAACGCTTCACGTCCAGAACAGGTTTTCTCCCCTCAGCGCCACACCGGCTGAACCTGATACTCTGGTGATTGGAAGCTCCATAGTTAGGGACGTGAAGATCCCAGCAGCTTTGGTTATGCGTTATCCGGGGGCCAGAGTCGGTGAAATTGAAGGTAACCTTAGGCACTTAAAGCAGGGAGGGAGGCGGTTCCGTCAGATCATGATCCACGCGGGAGGTAACCATATTCGGCGGAGACAGTCAGAGATTCTCAAATTGCAAGTATGTGTGAATTGGCCAAGTCGATGTCAGATACCGTATACTCTGGTCCTCTGCCCAATTTGGTCAATGAAGAAATGTATAGCAGACATTTATCATTTAACTGCTGGTTGTCTAGATGATCCTGATATTTTAGCAAACTATAGGCCCATATCTAATCTGCCTTTCATTTCAAAAGTCCTTGAAAAAGTAGTGGCTAAGCCGCCACCTACAGGACAATAGTTTATTTGAAAAATTTCAGTCAGGGTACAGAACTTATCATAGCACAGAGACCGCCTTAGTCAAAGTTACCAACGACCTGTTATTAGCAGCAGACGCCGGATTAGCTTCAATCCTAGTTCTGTTAGACCTTAGTGCCGCCTTTGACACAATCGACCACAATATTCTCCTGCAGAGGTTAGAAACTGACGTAGGCATCAGGGGAACAGCCCTCTCTTGGTTTAAATCTTACATATCTGATTGGCACCAATTTGTTAATGTAAACCAACAGTCTTCACCGTGTTCAAAAGTGTGCTATGGGGTGCCACAGGGTTCAGTGCTCGGGCCAATTTTATTTATATTGTACATGCTTCCATTAGGTAACATAATCCAAAATCACAAAATAAATTTCCACTGCTACACGGACGACACACAGCTGTACTTATCAATGAAACCAGATCAGACAGATAAATTAGATACGCTTAGTTCCTGCGTAAAAGCTATTAACACCTGGATGACTGTAAATTACCTCCTCCTTAACCCTGATAAAACCGAGGTTATTATATTAGATCCTCAAAAACTGAGAGAGTCTTTATCTCAGCAGATCATCTCCCTGGATAATGTTAATGTATCGACGAGCTCTACAGTAAAAAACCTTGGAGTTCTGTTTGACCAAGACCTCTCTTTTAAAACACATATAAACCAGGCTTGTAAAATTGCGTTCTTTCACCTGCGCAACATTGCTAAAATACGAAATATCCTACCTAAGAGTGATGCAGAATAACTTATTCATGCATTTGTTTGAACTGAATTTGCAGAGTTTTTATCTATTATTCATAACTCATATGAGATGATTATTTTAACTGGTGATTTTAATCTACACATAGACAATCTTTTAGATCCGGTTGCAACCGAGGTTTTAAATGTTCTTAACTATATGGATTTTACCCAACATGTCACGCAGCGAACTCACGACAGGGGACACAGTCTGGACCATCACGTATGGCCTATCCACTACTGTGTCCTCTGTCATTGACTTGGCTGTTTCTGACCATTACTGTGTGTTTTTTAATGTCACCGGTTTTATCCAGCGAGAGACTCCGGTGAGAACTGTGAGGAAACATCATCTTACCCCTGAAGAGGCTGCAAATTTCATACAGGTTTTAGAACAGTTTCCTCCTGTGGTTTTACCGGCTAACTGTGATTTTATTTTTGACAATTTTAACAGTAAACTACTGTCAGCTCTCAACATTCTCGCTCCATTAAAAACCAAAAATTCACAAACAAAACCCCATCCTCCATGAATAAATGAGGAGCTAAAACAGTTAAAAAGAAATTGCAGGAAGGCCGAGAGGAGATGGAGGAAAGCATGGGCGTCGGAACCATTCATTGTGAGGGGGACGTGTCCCCCCCACTTTTGAAAAGTGGTCGTTTGGTCCCCTCCACCTTCACAACGTGAATTTTAATTGACTTTACATTTACTAGTTTAGACTGGACCTTTTCAATAGGCTCCCCGAGGGCAAACAATTAAATATGACCCGCGCCTTATTTTGCATAAAAAACAATATTTTTTGGCATTATCCGCGCCAGTATCGCGTCGCTCCGCGGCGCATACGCTCCGCTTTGCGTAGCTGTGTTTATGCGGCTCCGCTACAGTACATCACCTCAGAGCGGCTGAAATGTAAACATGGCTCTGTAAACCGCTGAAAAACGGCTAAAGTGAGAATACTGGAGGCTTATCGTTGGACGGACTGACAGATTTGACCAAAGCACAAGGACACTCGTGCATCGTGTCTTCGGAGTTTTTCACGGATTATCACATGGAGGAGCAGGACTTTTCGCGGTCCTCGGCAGGTGGACAGCGTGTTTCCCTGTCTTTATCGGTACAAAGGGCCTGACCAGTAACTTTAAGGTAAGGAACATCAGTTTTGGATGCGTTTGTAAAGCGAGTGATGAAACTGATGTAGCGTGAGTTTGGGGAAACTGCACCGGGCTAGCACGAGTGTTCAACCGGTCATTACGCTTGTTAAACCTCGCTGTCTGGAGTCTAACTTAACCAAATAATATCTGAATTAGTCATTTGACAGATAAATGTTTGCTTCCTTTACCCCTTGACTCAATTTGATCTGCGTTTGTGGGAAATGTGAAGATACAAGCTTTGAGATGTTTCTTTGCGATGGCAGGAGTTACCGGGTGTGGCTGAATCTGAATAAATGAGGATGCAAACACGAGCGCGCCATCTCATAAGAACACTTAATTCACTGAGTTTTTTCACAAAGCGTCATAAAGCCAGGGCTGGATAGAAGAACAGTGGCTCCACAGGTGTTGTGTTATCCGCCCTATATGTCCACCCAGCTGCGAGGAGGGGCGCTGCTGAGCTGATCGAGTCTCTCCTGTTTTCCTGAAGTAGCGCCCGATTTGGATGTAGTCTCGTTAAAGCCCTAACATTGCCCTTCATTCTTCATTTTAAGTCGACACCCCCCCACCCCTCCTCCATTTTTGAAATGTGTCCCCCCACCTTCCAAACGCTTCCAACGCCGCTGGAGGAAAGATAAAATTACAAGTAACCGTCAAATTTTCTGTGCTCAACAAAAAATCTACAATAAGGCAATTAGAGACGCTAGAAATAACTACTTTTCCTCAATAATCAGAAACCATAAAAACAATCTAAGAGTCCTCTTCACAACAATAGAAAATGTTTTAAATCCTGATTTTAACAAACCTCCTTTTAACCCCACAGACGCTCTCTGTGAGGCGTTTGCAGACCACTTCAGGGGAAAGATAGACACTATCAGATGTAATATTTTATCTACCCAAAGTAACATGGTTCTAAATGCGACTGGCTGTCTATTTGTTCCAGAAGAAACACTGCACAGTTTTGTCCAGGTTAATGCTAAGATGCTTGATAAAGTTTTCTCCTCAGTGAGGCCCACCACATGTCTTTTAGACCCGGTCCCAACACCGTTTTTTAAAACATTTTATGGATCTTTTAGAGACGAGCTTTTACACATGAAGAATTGCTCTCTTCAGACGGGGGTCTTCCCTGCTGCCTTTAAGGGGCGGTGGTGAGGCCCCTGATGAAGAAGAGCAATTTGGACTGTAATGATTTTAACAATTTAGACCGGTATCCAACTTACCATTTTTAAGCAAAATCTTAGAAAAACTCGTCTTTATCCAACTTAATGATTTTATTACTGCACATAATGTCCTTGAGAAATTCCAGTCTGGCTTTAGGTTTAAATGATCTTAGATTAAATTATGACTCACAGAAGGTCACAGTGTTGGTTCTTCTGGATCTGAGCGCTGCCTTCGATACAGTCGACCACACTATTCTTTTAACTCGTTTAAAACACATCGGCCTCTCTGGTGCTGTCCACAAATGGTTTACATCCTACCTCACAGACAGGACATTCATGGTAAGTGTGGATACCTGCTCCTCTAAGGTCCATGAAATTACATGTGGTGTGCCCCAGGGTTCGATTTTAGGCCCAATGCTTTTTAACCTGTATATGCTCCCTTTATGTTTATTTGGTAGGGACAGTGCAAGTTAATGAACAAGCCAAACCGGATTGTAGCCTTGGGCTAATTTCCATCCGTCGTCCCCCATGCGCACTCTCAAACACACTCTCATTCATCCTGGCCTATTGTACATGTTTTTAGTGGTAGGGGAAACCGGAGTACCCGGAGGAAACCTACGCAGACACGGGGAGAACATGCAAACTCCACACAGAAAGGCCCCGGCCTTGGTGGGAATCGAACCCGGACCTTCTAGCTGTGAAGCACGAGCGCTAACCGCTGTGCTACCGTGCCGCCCGAAGACCAGAGAGCCTCTTGGTGATGTCATCAGGAGACATAGAGTCAACTTTCATAGTTATGCTGATGATACACAGTTGTACATCTCCATGTCTCCTGATGACACCAGGCCAATGGATGCACTTTTTAACTGCATTTTAGATATCAAATCCTGGATGGCAGAAAACTTTCTCCAGCTTAACCAGGACAAAACTGAAGTTTTAGTCATCGGTCCTGAGGCTCAGAGAGAGAAACTTTTACCCAAACTACAGTCATTGTCTTTTAATCCTTCCTCACAGGTGAAGAACCTGGGTGTGATTTTTGACTCTGAGCTGACTTTAATTCCACACATTAAAAATATCACAAAGATAGGTTTTTACCATCTAAAGAACATAGCCAGAGTCCTCCCCATTCTCTCTCGGGCCAACACATAGACGCTGATGCATGCTTTTATCTCCAGTCGTATCGACTACTGTAATGCCCTGCTTTCTGGTCTTCCCAAAAAGAGTATCTCAGGTTTACAACTTTTACAAAATTCAGCAGCTCGTGTCCTGACGAAGACCAGGAGGCGGGACCACATTACACCGGTTTTATGGTGCGTACAGACCAAATACTGACACGCCACCAACTTCCATGTTAACCCTATGTAGACGCTTCGACGCGCGTCGAAATGTAAGAAAAGATGTCGTATGAAGCGTTGCAAATGCGAGCAGATGAGGATTAACGTGCGTCAAAACCCGTGAGAACAGCGCGGTACAGAGCAGGGATGCCACGCCCACTGCTTAATGCACTCAAGTAATCACAATCTACACGTGCGTTCATTTACGCCTTGTTAACCAATCAGGGACTGGGCTCAAATAGTGAGCACAAGCGTCACCTGTTACCTGCAGCAGTGGCGCAAAAAGGGCATACGCAATATATGCCTTTCATAGGGGCGCCAATAGTGATGTGTTCTTTTTAACAGTCTATGTGTGTCGGTCGCGAACGATCCGGCTCTTTTGAACGAGTCTTTACAGTGAACGATATGAACAGGTTCGCGGTGGTGAAGTTTTTTTTTTTTTATTCCTCTTTGGGGGACGGGCGTCACTTTAGTTGTGCATGCTTATTTTGCGAAACAAAAGTCACTGCTGGAGTGGGCCAGAGAGGAGTGCAGAGGGACTGTCATCTCCACCCCCCACGAGGAGCTCAAAGTGAGCACAAGGCAACAAGTTTGAGAAATAAAAGTCCTAATGAAATAATAAACACGGTTACAGAGGAGATCGCGTTGAAGCTTGCGTTGTTTTCTCCCCTCTTGCGCGAGGGAGAGAGAGGGAGAGGAGGAAAAGTTACATGAATGAAGCAACAGAAGCTTAATCGGGCCGTGTGATTGTTTTTTTGTAATAACAAACTCCATAGAGGGAAATGTCGATGTTATATTGTGTGAAATAGTGACATTTTCGTTAAAATAAAGTCAATTCAGAGGGTATTTATTTTCTTTAAAAAAAAAAAAAACAACCATCAAAGAGCCATGTGTGTATTTGTGTGTGGGAGGGGGGGTAGTTGCGGTAGTTGCGCCCCTGACCTGCAGCATGGAGGAGAAGTTGATCATGGCGGTTTGCGCTCGGCCTGAGTTGTATGACACGCCTCCTAATTATGACGCTTGCAAAACTTCACGCGCAGCAAACAGGCGTTTCTCGCGAGTGTGAAGCGGCAATGTTTGGCGTCCAACTAGAGGCTGACGGAGCGTGGACGCACACTCGGTCTGAACGCACCTTTAGAGTCGCTGCATTGGCTCCCCGTGTGTTTCAGGATCGATTTTAAAGTTCTTTTAATGGTTTTTAAATGTCTTAATGGTCTTGGTCCTTCTTATCTTTCAGAACTGCTTTTACCTTATGAACCTTCACGGCCCCTTCGCTCCTCCGACAGGGGTCTCCTAGTTATTCCTAAAGTCAACAGAAAGACTCTCGGCGAGGCGTCTTTCCAATATTACAGTATGGCCCTCGCCTCTGGACCGACCTGAGGAGGAGCTCAGGACCACAGAGAACGTTCAGATTTTTAAGAGCAGGCTCAAGACCCACCTTTTTAGCTTAGCTTTTAGCTGATATCTGTTTATTTATTGTAGCCCCATTTATTTATTTAACTATTTATTAACCTTGATAACTTGATATTTAATGATATTTATTTCTAGTTTCTTACTGATTTTTACTGCTTCTTATATTTTTAGAATCTCCAGTGTTTCCTCTGAAGGAGCCCTCTGCCTCGGGAGCGGTGACTGGCTGTGGCTGTGTGGGTGCTGTCCTGTGGGTGCCCAGGTGGAGGTGTGGTGTCTCTGCCGCCCCTCCTATGGGGACCCTTGTGTCGGTGCCTGGGCGGCCGCGGCCGGTCTGCTGCTCCCGGGGAGGACGGCCCCTCTGATGGGGTTTCCTCACCTTGGTCATCTGTACCCAGCCTTATGTACTTGATTGTGTGTGTGAGTGCGAGTGTAGAGTAAAGGGTAGGGGTGTAGGTGTACGTGTGTATTGTGATAACTGTATATTGGGGGGGTGGGAGGGTCTGTCGGGCGAGAATGTTTTAATGTCTTTTTAAATGTCAAAGCACTTTGTGATGCACCTGTGTATGAAAAGCGCTCTATAAATAAAGATTGATTGATTGATTGTTTCATCAAGGCTGGACTACTGTAACTGCCTGCTTGCAGCGTGCCCTAAAAGTTCCCTAAAAAGTTTTCAATTAGTTCAAAATGCAGCTGCAAGATTGTTAATGACAAGGGACTGTGTCTGCTTTTTAAGACATTTAAGACTAGGCTAAAAACGTACCTCTTCGACTAAGCTTATGATCAGGTCAGTTAGGTAAAGCTCTAACCCACAGCCTGAAGTAAAGCTGCCTTAGAAGAAACACTGCTGTTGGAAGTACGGTCCACTGAGCGCTATCCTCTTCTTCTTCTTACTGCAAACTTTGTCTCATTATGATACAATATTTATATTATCTGTAGTCTGTTCATTACTATTCACATGGCGCCTCCTGTCCCACTCCCCCTCGGGAGTGCCTGTCTAGATCGAGCGGAGGAACCCGGCTGAACGGAGGAACCCTGCCTACTGGATTGACAACAAGGACTGGACGATCTCGATCCTGGCCCGTCTGCTGAAGGGACTCCATCGGCCCTGGGTCTCTATAGCCTGTCCGTCCATGGGAGTGGATCTCTCCTTTCTGTGCTTCTCCCCAAGGTTTCTCTTTTCTCCCACCGGGTTTTTGAGTTTTTCCTTGCCGTGCTGGAGAGTCTAAGGACAGGGGACACCCGCGCCGCTCATCGCCACCTACTGCTGACGCAGATGGTAGAGCGGGTCGTCTCATGATCGGAAGGTCAGGGGTTCGAATCCCGGCTCCTACAGATGCAGACTGTCATTGTGTCCTTGGGCAAGACACTTCACCCAATGCCTATGAGTGAGTGGTTGGTGGTGGTCGGAGGGACCGTTGGCGCAGATGTGAGCAGCCTCGCTTCTGTCAGTCTGCCCCAGGGGAAACTGTGGCTACAAAATGTAGCTTACCACCATCAGCATGGAGTGAATGAACCCCCCTCCCTTTCATGTGTGAAGCGCTTTGGGTGTGACTTGTGTCATATGAAAAGCGCTATACAAATAAGATTCCCTTCCCTTATTTGGACATTATGTTTGCCTGGATACTTGATTCACCTGAACTTTACATTGTCTTATTTACTGCTCTTTTTTATTGCCTTAATGTTCGGTGCAGCCCTATGAGGCAACTCCTGTTGTGATATTGGGCTATACAAAACCATTGATTGATTGAACACCCTCCGGCCCCTGGCTGCACCTAGAAATTCTGTCCATAAAGGTAATGAAAAGAACCGGTGACAATGGGCAGCCCTGGCGGAGACCAACATTTACTGGGAACAGGTCTGACTTACTGCCGGCTATGTGAATCAAGCTCCTGCTACTGTCATACAGGGAACGGACAGCCCTTAGCAGAGGGCCCCGGACCCCATACTCCCGGAGCACCCCCCACAGGGCACCACGAGGGACACAGTCGAACGCTTTCTCCAGATCCACAAAACACATGTGGACTGTTTGGGTATTGTGTCTCAGGGCTCTTTGAATCACTGATATCAATCTCAGACGCCTGGGATGATTAGTTATCAGGTGAGCCCAGTTAAGGTAAAATCTACTGAAAAATCCACATTATTAAGCAGACCACCATTTTCAAGCAATATGGGAATGAAAAAGGAACTCTCTGCTGATGAAAAGCATGAAAGAGTTGAATGCCTCGGACTAGGTATGAAAACCTTGAATATTTCATTAAAGATTAAGTGTGATCATCGTACTGTTATGGATGGTTGGTGAATGGCCACCATGTCCCAACAAGGCTGTGACATCAGTAAGGGGGGTGGAGTCATGTTTTGGGCCAGAATTAGGGGGAGAGAGCTGGTCAGCCCCTTTAGGCCACCGTTTTTCCATACTGAGATCTGTTCTTACCCGAGTTGATACGTACCTGTCTGGTCATTGTGCCCTCAGTCACGCAAAATGACTAAAGATGTTGTTAGTATTTGGCCTCTCCCAGCATATTCCTATGGCCCCAAATGGGCGTGAAGTTGGAAGCTACCACGCTCTTCCACGGGCACAAAGACCAGACAGGTACGTATCAACTCGGGTAAGAACAGATCTCAGTATGGAAAAACGGTGGCCTGCTCCTTTAAGATGTTTTTGATTGAAATAGCTTTTGATTTCAGTAAATATGACCTCCTAATGCCTTTTATAACTATAGGGACTCTCCTTGACATGCACACTCTGATCAGTGTTTACAGTGATGATGAGTTGGCTGGTGCTGGGATGATGAGGATCAGGACTGTCGTACCGCATCAGTGAAGGTTTTAGGCACATGTGGGACCACATGTGGGTCATTTGATGTAATGTAAGTAATAAAATATATATATGGTAATTCTTACATTTTTGGGGTGAACCACCCAGAAATAATATTTATAATAATATTTTTTAGTGGGCGTGTTCATCACACCAATCCAAAAGTTTCATTTATGACTGATTTACAAATTGAGCACTGCTTTAAGGCAGTGACACATCAATATTCAGATGTGTGTTGCCAAAAGTTTGAAATTTGAACCCACAAAAAAACAATTTTGCAGTTATTAAAACAGCACTAAATGGGAGATTGTGTGAGCTAGCTCCCTCAAAACACTGGAGGAGGTACTGTAGTGTCGGGAGGCTGTTTCCAGCTGATCTCTGCTCACAGAAACTAGAAAAAAACAGTTAAAGTCATGCATAAATGATTAACAATGACATACTTATTTTTTCACAGAAATGGCCTCAAGCAGCCACAACATCCAAGTTATTAAGAGGTTAAAACTGACTGAAGCAGACTTTCTTCCTCTGTTTGGTGACCGTGTGTACACAGCGCAGTCTGCTGGACAAATGAGTGTCCTTTACGCTTTGAATTTTCTTCATGCCTCATCATTTACATGTAAACGCAGATCAAAGATGGCAAGACTGCTGCTTTTTCCCAGCGATCATTGTCATGTAAACAGGGCCTTAGACAAAATGGGCTTTAGACAAAATGTTAGACAAATGCAGTATTTTCAGTCAGTATTTCTCTAAACATCGATTCTGGGGACCCGTATTGGCCCTCAGGCCTGGCGTTTCCCACCTTTTTTATATACAGCTCGCTTTTTGTGGCACTGTTGGAGATTGTCAGTCCCGTGGATGCTAATCATTAGCCTCATGTATGCTAATTAAATGGGGGATTGTTTCTAACGCAAATCTTCCTTAGTTGTGAATGATACATGAACATGAAAGTCTCCTGTACAGATGGCTACAGCAGGTTTTTTCTTCTTTTGTTTTGTCCTGTATTTAGAGCGAGTTTTGCATGCTGGAGGTTATTGTCGGTGCAATGATTAACCCGAGTATGTGTGAGAGAGGACTGGTTGATTTGTTATGCGCGGAATGCCTTTGAAGGAGCTGAGTGCGGAGGGAAGGCGTGAAGTCTAATCCGTTCCCACAGCAGCGCTCTGCGCAGGCTGTACACACAAAGGCACACGCCATTCACTTTGCCAGGGCCACTTCCAGCTCTCAGGGGGTCCTGGGCAACGTCATCTGGACCAAAATATTTGTACAGTGCATCCAGAAAGTGTTCCATTACCTTTATCTTTTCCACACTTCGTGATGTTACAGTCTTATTCCAAAATGAATCAATTTTTCTCAATCAATCTACTGAAATATCTTTCAGAGTAGTGGTGTAATGGACAGTGGAGAAAGGGGTTACAGGAGACACTCACTGTTGTGTGCCGAGTCGGCCAATACAAGCTGGTTCTGTCAAGTTCTGACACAGTGGCAAACATCTGGAGAGATAGAAATGAGCTGCAGCGGCCGTGCTTAAGGTTAAGGTGCTTAACCTCAGCATTTGACTCATCCTACGATGCCGCTGGGGTGACCCGTAAGGAACAGTGGGCAGCAGCATCTCCATATGTGGAGCCAGGCTGATGGTCAGAATCCTACATGTTTTTAGTGGTAGGGGAAACCGGAGTACCCGGAGGAAACCTACACAGACACGTGGAGAAAATGCAAACTCCACACAGAAAGGCCCCGTCCAGGTGGGAATCGAACCCGGGACCCTCTTGCTATGAAGCACGAGTGCTAACCGCAGCACTTCCGAGCACACACACACACGCAGCACAGAAAAAATGACAGAAAACCCCGCTGTACCAAGATAGAGGGAAGTTGCCGTTTGCTTATCACCATGACTATTTCATATAGTTTAATTCGAATTCAATTCCTGGGTAACAATTCTGGAGCTTTGAAGAAGTGGGAGAAGCTCCATAAAGCAGTACAATATGATTAAATACATTTTGATATATTAATATGAACATGATGTTGATCATATTCATTTTAGATTTGACCTTTATTTGACCAAAACACGACACATAGACACAATGCATCTATAAATTCATTCACGCTGTTGTTCTGTGTCAAATAATTTTATTTGTTTTATCTATTATATTTTAGTCTATTTTATGCATGCCCTTATAAGTTTTATAGTTTTTATAGTTTATTATTTATACCAAGTTTTATGTTTCATGTTGCACAATTGCTCCGGAGACAATTCCTAGTTTGTGAACCTGTTCACTGACACTTCGGATTCTTATCCATCCTTTTTAGTTTAGCGTACCCCTTGGATCTTCCATTATACTCCTCTTGTACCCCCTGAATGTGACCAACTAAGCTTGATATTCTTAGGTTCAAACTTCATATTGCAAATAATATTAGGAATGACCTTTCCCTTTAAAAAAAATGTTTTGGTCGAAAATCCTTCCCAGTGCCTCCTGCTCAGTGCCTTCTGCCCAGTGCCTCCTGTAGTTGGAAAGGAAAACGTGCCCTGTGGAGGTCGCCCCTCCAGTCTTGTGCTGTACCTCATGGCTCTGACACGTTTCTGTAGCTGCTCTCCCTCTCCCCAGACGTCTCGGCCCGTTAGTATTCTCTGGGCAAATGGAGCGCCGGCTGCCACTCTGCTGCATTTGTCATCCGAGCTTTTCATGTCACACTCACCACCTGCTCCTCACATTCCTCTGCATTCTGTGCCGGGCCTTGGTCTCCATTACTCCCCCTTTCCTTCGCCCAACTCCTCCTCCTCTCCTCCTCCTTCACCCCACTCCTCCTCCTCTCCTCCTTCAAGTACTTAGAGTTACCTCAAATTTCCTAAAATCAAAGAAATACATCACAGTATAAAATGAACTTTTTTTTTGCAACATATTATTAAGAAAGAACGTTAAATAATGAACTGTTTTTCCTCCTGAAATGAAATAAAGATCTAAAATGCCAACATTGTTGTAATTATACGCCGTATTTATTCTTAAATATAATGCAAATCAATGTGAAATTAAGTACTCTGACTGGACAAAATACATTTTAAAGCTACACCGCGTAGAATTTTATCAAATAAATAATACTGGAATACAAGCATTTATTTTATGACAGATATTTTCATCATTAAAAAATACCACATAAATGTACAAACAAACATGTGCTTTTGCTGTGAGCGGCTCAACTCTCCTCAGACATGACTGTAACTTTACTGTGAGTGGGTACGTCTCCAAAATGTTACACCGTGTGCCTTTAAGGAAAGTATTCAGTATTCTGTAACTAAATATCGTGACATAGTCCCCTCCTGGAGCCGCCACCTTAACGTGGTGGAGGGGTTTGAGCCTGAATGATCCTGGAGCTCTGTTGTCGAGGGCTTGGTGCCCCTGGTAGGGTCTTCCATGGCAAACAGGTCCTAGGTGACGGGTCAGACAAAGAGCGGTTCAGAAGCGCCTTATGAGAGACCAACAGGCCCGGTTAGAACCATGAGGCCATCCTTCTGTGGTCCCACCACCTGCAGGAGGAGCCATGGGGGCTGGTGCAATGTGATTTGGGCACGACCCGGCAACGGACAAGTGGAAGAAAATGGATGGATGGATGGATAAATATCATGACATAATATTCTCCCCAACACTGTTGAGACAGTGGTCTCAAGGATGCTCCAGGATCAGTGGTTTTAAAGGGTTTCATATTTTTATTGAGCATTACGTGTAAACATTCACAGGACAGGGAGGAAAAAGTAAGTGTAACTCCTGGCTAAGGATCCTCCAAGAGCAAATTAGAGTCAGGTGTGAGCCAACCTAATGTCCAATCACTGAGGTGTGGCTTAAAGCTGCCCTTGCCACTGAAAAACACACACTAGTTTAGAAGTGTCCCTTGTTGAGAAGCACTGTCTGATGTGCACCAAGCCTCATTCAAAAGAGCTCTCTGAAGACCTACAATGAAGAATTGTTGATTTGTAAAAAGGTGGAAAAGGTTACAGAACCATTTCTAAAAGTCTTAATGTTCATATCCACAGTTAGACAAATTGTAAAGATGACTCCAAAGGCACAGCACAGAATACATAATGAGGTTTAAAAAAAAAAAAAAAAAAAAAAGAACCCTACAGTGTCAGCACACCAACATCAAAACCTTATCCTCACTGTGAAGTCTGGAGCAGGAGCATCATGGTGTCGGGGTGCTTTGCTGCCTCAGGGCCTGGACAATGTGCTATCATCAATGGAGAAATGTATGTGTGTCAAGATATTTTGCAGAAAAAAGGCCATTTGTCCAACAGTTGAAGTTCAAAAGAGGATGGGTGCTGCAACAAGAGAATGACCCAAAGCACAAAAGCAAATCCACTTCAGAATGGTTTCAGAAGAATAAAATATACGTTCTGGAATGACCCAGTCAAAGTCCTGACCATTCACACCAGACATCCCTGGAATCTTGCTGAACTGCGACAGTTTTGTAAAGAGGAATGGCCCAAGATTCATCCTGATCATTGTGCACATCTAATCTGCAACTACAGGAAACGTCTGGATGAAGTTATTGCTGCCAAAAGAGGGTTTGCCAGCTATAAGAGTTCACTTACTTTTTCCTCCCTGTCCTGTGAATATTTACATGTCATGGCCAATAAAAATATATCATGTAATTGTTTGGGTGCATTAGTTTAAGCAGACCCTGTTTGTCTATTCTTGTGATTTAAATAAAGATCAGGCCACATTTAATGAACAATTTAGGCAGAATATCCAAAGTTAAAGGCACAAAGTGTCATATTTAAGATTATACTGTTGCCAGCAATACAAAACATGCTCATAATGAGGAGCTCAACATCTCCATGGAAATGAGTTGGACACTCCCAGTAAAATTACAGTCAGGTCTGAGAAGAGCGGAGTCACAGTAAGCATACTGTCTTGGATATAAAGTTTTACTATCAGATCTACTGAAACACATTTACTGCCGCTTGTCAGACTTAAAAAGAAGTATTTGCTCACATATCAGCGAATACCCACAGAACTAATGTTACAGATGACTCTCAATTAGACCGGAGACGTTAGGGCATGCAAAGCAGAACCGAAAGCGATTGCGCTTTGCAATGCGATGCAAGTCTGAGACAGAGCTTTAAAATGAGCCTAGGCCTCACAGTGGTCTCTGTGATGGCAAGTAAAGGTGCATAACTGCATAAAATGACTGAAAATGATAAAAAAAAAACTCTGTCGGTGGAAGGGGGCTGACTCTCTGCCTGCTATCCTCTCTGTCACTGGATATGCTCTACTATCTGAGCTACTGACGCTCCTTTGTGACCCCAAAAATATCCGCAATCCTCCATAAACAACTGTCGCAGATCATCTGTAATGGACTCAAAATAAACTTTCCTGCTTAAATAAAGGTTGAATAATATAAATCCATCATTGTTTTGCAGAAAATTTGCCCCTTTGGATATGTGAGGATTGGCTTTTCTACAGCAGGCCGGTGCATAAGCAGGTCATGGTGGTGAAGTTTTTTGCCGGCTGGGCCTCTGTTAGAATAATAAGCCCTTCTTCTCTGTCCTTTCAGCGAGCGCCTTCAGAAGCTGCCGATTCCAAGACAGCATTCACCTGCCGCCTGCCACGCACAGACCAGCTGCTACTGTAACCCCCCTACCCCCCTGCCCGGCCCTTATTGTCCTGAGCCCCTGGCGGTGGCTCTGAAAGCAGGGCCCGGCTGACAAAGGCAAGAATGCTCGCCGATGCCATTGAGGCGGAGTGTGCGCTCTCGGGCTAACAGCCTGTTACACTTAGTACATGGGGCCCCGCGTACACGGCTCAAAAGGGCAGGGGCCACACTGCGAGGGCCACGGACATGCTCCTGCTGTTGTATGCGTATGAGTCGTGTTCAATGTTTGCAAAGCACAGATTTCACACCTTACGCTTTGGTCTTTTGAGAGCAGGTGAGCAGCTACAGACCAGCAGAAACCGAGCAACAAGTGACTGAAGGTGGAGGATAAACACCACAATACGCCCTCACAAAGTGCACCTGAAAAATACAACTCAACTTTGTTTCTTGACCCGTATTTGGAGCCCTCTATTGGACAGGGAAAGGGTAAATGTGTCCTCTGCATTTGACCCAATGGTCAGATTTGAACTAAAAAGTATTTTGTCAGAATAGGCAAGGCAAGGCAAGTTTATTTGTATGGCACATTTCATGTACATGACAACTCAATGTGCCTCACAGCAACACCAGACACCCAAACACGATAAAAAATGCAATAAAAAGCATTTAAGCAGTACTAAGTAACTCGTGCACCAGGCTATAAGGCCCTAGTATTAGTGAATTCGACCCGGAGGCAGACAAGTTGCAATTCCCCGGACATGAGGGAACGCAACCAGGGGATTTTGGTGCTGAAGTCCAAGAAGAAATTTGCAAGAGTCTTGAATCCTGTTCATGTTTGTCTTGTCAAACAAACCCATGGGCAGGTACAGCAAAGTTATCAAAAGTAGCAAAATCATCAGCTCCATCGCAAAACATGTACAACGGTTCCGTAAAATGTTAACTTTACAACCAATATCAGCAATGACTGAGGTGATCTTTGCTCCATAGACAAACCATTCATTCATTTACAACGCGATGCTGCTGGCCGCCGCATGAGCAGCGTCCCGACTCATAGATATTGACTGTATTTATTATATTTGTGAAAATCGAGTCTATGTTATCAGCTTATTACATTAGCTTCTTTAAAACTACCTTTAGTAATAATAATGATATTGCGCTTTACAAGCCTGTGCTACTGAGTTTCTCAAAGCGCTAGAGTGTCATTATTCACAGCATACTAAGCTACTATTGTAGCCACAGCTGACAGAAGCGAGGCTACCAGTCTGTGCCATCGACCCCTCTCATGGTATGGCACAGTGGCACAGCTAAAAGGTCCAGGGCTCGATTCCCACCTGCTGGGAGACCCTACCAGGGGCCTTTCTGTGTGTAGTTTGCAGGTTCTCCCCATATCTGTGTAGGTTTCCTCTGGTTTCCACTGCCACTAAAAACATGTGCAATAGGTAACCAGCTATTCTGATCACCAGCCTTGCTCCACATCTGGAGATGGGTCCCCGGGTGTGGCACTGCAGTCGCCCGCTGCTCCTTACGGGTCATCCCAGCTGTGTTGATGGATGGGTCAAATGCAGGACAAATTTGGTTGTAGAGTTGTTGTATAATTGTGGCATTACCAATTTTATTGTTAAAAATAGGCAGTAGATCTTATTAATTTAATATTCATTATTAGTATATAGCATCGGAACATCAGCAGATGGCGCTCGACCCCTTAAAATCCTATAAAAGCCCCTCCCCTTCGTTCATTCGTCCTCTGCTATTCTCCGTACTCCCGCCTTGTGTCCGCGCTGGGCTGGGAGCGCCCAGGGTGTGTGTACGTCTCCTGTCATGTAGATATTGCAGATATTTGCCGTTCATTTATCTTCATACTTTGTATGGCCGCTAATACGAGCTCTTCTGTAGTGTCGCGGATGGTTGAGGGCTTCATAGCGCACCATCACATGGCGTCCAAAGCTGTGCTCGGTTGGCATTCCGGGGTCTGCTGGGGTGCGGTGTGAGCACTATCGAAGCACCGGGATGGCCGAGTAGCTTGTGCGGGCGAGCGACGGTATGAACCAGCTAGCGTTACGGTCATTTTCTTTCTTTTTATGTTAGTCTAACATTATCTTTAATTTATAGGTCGAGGGGTTGGGTCATGTCCCTGCTGCTTGTGTTCTCCTGCTGCCTTGTTTTTCTCGTTTTTCTTTTCCTTTTTAGGGTCCGGTTTATATGGACCTTTCTTTTAACTGAACAAGAATATGTCACAAGATGAACAAAAGATTTTACAGGAAACGATGGGATGAAATAAATATCATGTATACTTTTGGAACATTTTCTGTCCTCTATCAATGAACGAACCTACGAGCCTTTCTAGAGGTCCGGAGCCTTCTCTCCGGTGGCGTTGTCTTTAGTTTTATTTAATTTGAATCCTGCTAAAATATACCACCACCACTCGTCTTGCTACATAATGACAAATATAGCACCTTAACCACTCATTCACACGCTACATTAATCCTGGCCTACTGTACATGTTTTTAGTGGTCGGGAAAACAAAGGAAACCTACGCAGACACAGGGAGAACAGCAAACTCCAAAGAAAGGTCCCATCCAGGTGGGAATCGAAACCAGGACCTTCCAGCTGTGAAGTAGAGCCCTGCATTTGAGCCCGAGGCCCGAGGGGCCCGCGGGCCCATCATTGCGTCGGACACGGGCCGGGCTCGGTTTTCCCCTGCCAATGCGTTGTGCTGTTATTTTTTAATCAACTTAAATGGCGACATTAAATGCAGCACCCGCTCTCCTCACTCCCTCTCTCACACCCCGTCTTGACCCGCCAACTCAACACAAACATGTACCTGCCTTCCCCGTGGGCCGTGGCGTGGGAGTTTTCCTCGCCGTGCGTACAGCTCTGCAAAGCGGTCGTATTGAGAGAGAGGACCGCGCGGTTCACGTGCGGATGTGCTTCTATCGACGCGATGTCCTCTCGCCCAGTCTTGACCCGCCACCTCTTGCCACAAACATGGACCTGCCATCCCCGTGGGCTGTGGCATGGGGGGTTTCCCCGCCGTGGGTAAACCTCTGCAAAGCGGTATGGAGAGAGAGGACGGAGCGGTTCGCGTGCGGAGTGCTTCTATCGACGGTATGTTTTCGTAGTGCTTCCAGGAAACAAATGCATGCGTGTTCCTCCCAACAATAAAAAATAAACACTGTGCTTTATGTTACGTTTAGATAGAAGTGTTTATTTATTCATACAATACAGGTCAACTGTTGCAGCGCTGTTTAATCACGCATTTGGAAAATATTATAAAAGTCTGTCGGGCCGGGCCGGGCTCGGGCCCGAACCTCACGGGCCTGGGCCGGGCTCGGGCCCAGAAATCAGGCCCGTGCAGGGCTCTACTGTGAAGCACAAGCTCTAACCTCTGTGCCACTGTGCTGCCTCGTTTACAGCCCATACAAATCTATTTCAATAAATACCTAAATGAGCAGGAAAGTGCCACTGAGATTTCAGAATGTCATTTTATTCTTAAAGCCCATTGTTCCACATGTTCACCTGCAGCACTATTTCACATTTCTGTTAGTGCTGGTGAACTCACTTCTCATTCATTACATGGCATCGCCCTCTACTGGTTAAAAATATTTCACCCAGCCCAGCTTTGTCACATGGGTAAAAGCGATTTTTAACAAATACAAGTCTTTGGAGCCAGGCTTTTAAGCGGTGCTAGGGAGGTTTGAAGTCCCATTAGAATCTTATTTACCAAGTGTCTTTTGGAGTCGCACCTAGGCACCAGGGGTTGGTATTAAAGCAATGTCAGCTCCCCGCCATGAGGAACATAGGGAAGGGCTTTCCTCGCCCAGTGGTTAAACCATACCAGTATGGTATCGAAAAATAAGTTTAGGTACTACGGGTACAAAATACAAGTATTAAAAGCAGGTACTGAAAAATAAAGTACGGAATCAAATAAAATGTAATAGTACCCAGCCCTACGCATAAGTTACAGTAGTGAGGATGTTACTTTACAGTAGTGTTGTACAGTCTGACAGCAGTGGGGATGTTACTTTACAGTAGTGTTGTACAGTCTGACAGCAGTGAGGATGTTACTTTACAGTAGTGTTGTACAGTCTGACAGCAGTGAGGATGTTACTTTACAGTAGTGTTGTACAGTCTGACAGCAGTGGGGATGTTACTTTACAGTAGTGTTGTACAGTCTGACAGCAGTGGGGATGTTACTTTACAGTAGTGTTGTACAGTCTGACAGCAGTGGGGATGTTACAGTCTGACAGCAGTGAGGATGTTACTTTACAGTAGTGTTGTACAGTCTGACAGCAGTGAGGATGTTACTTTACAGTAGTGTTGTACAGTCTGACAGCAGTGAGGATGTTACTTTACAGTAGTTTTGTACAGTCTGACTGCAGTGAGGCTGTTACTTTTCAGTAGTGTTGTACAGTCTGACAGCAGTGAGGATGTTACTTTGCAGTAGTGTTGTACAGTCTGACAGCAGTGAGGATGTTACTTTACAGTAGTGTTGTACAGTCTGACTGCAGTGAGGATGTTACTTTACAGTAGTGTTGTACAGTCTGACAGCAGTGAGGATGAAGGACCAGCGGTAGTGCTCCTTCTTGTACTGCGGGTGTCTCAGTCTTCCACTGAAAGAGCTGCTCAGCTCCTCTACAGTCCCGTGCAGTGGGTGGGAGGTGCTGTCCATGATGGAGGTAAGCTTGGCTAATACCCTCCTGTCCCTCACCTCCTCCCAGACAGAGCTGTCCCTCCTGACTCTTCGGGGCCCAGCAGATGGCAGCGTAGTGCAGGGGTAGGCAAGTTTACTTGGTATGGTGGCGCAGCAGTTAGTGCTTGTGCCTCACAGCAAGAAGGTTCTGGCTGATAACACACAATCCATTAAATCTGTACAACCACAAACTTTCCAGACTATCACTTTAACCTCCCACCACAGGCTGTGGCGTGAATGAGAAATGCCCAATGTGTGATGGCCTTGCATGTGCCGCTTGTTCGCGATCGTCAACGCAAGAAGTAAATTAAAAAATAATAGCCCACGCTAGAGCCCTGCACGGGCCTGATTTCTGGGCCCGAGCCCGGCCCAGGCCCGTGAGGTTCGGGCCCGAGTCCGGCCCGGCAGACTTTTATAATTAGCCGGCCCGGGCCCGGCCCGCGGCCCGCCTCTTCTCTCTCTCGCTTGCTCTCTTCCCCCCCCCCCCCCCAATATTTTCCAAATGCGTGATTAAACAGCGCTGCAACAGTTGACCTGTATTGTATGAATAAATAAACACTTCTATCTAAACGTAACATAAAGCAGTGTTTATTTTTTATTGTTGGGAGGAACACGCATGCATTTGTTTCCTGGAAGCACTACGAAAACATACCGTCGATAGAAGCACTCCGCACGCGAACCGCTCCGTCCTCTCTCTCCATACCGCTTTGCAGAGGTTTACCCACGGCGGGGAAACCCCCCATGCCACAGCCCACGGGGATGGCAGGTCCATGTTTGTGGCAAGAGGTGGCGGGTCAAGACTGGGCGAGAGGACATCGCGTCGATAGAAGCACATCCGCACGTGAACCGCGCGGTCCTCTCTCTCAATACGACCGCTTTGCAGAGCTGTACGCACGGCGAGGAAAACTCCCACGCCACGGCCCACGGGGAAGGCAGGTACATGTTTGTGTTGAGTTGGCGGGTCAAGACGGGGTGTGAGAGAGGGAGAGAGGGAGTGAGGAGAGCGGGTGCTGCATTTAATGTCGCCATTTAAGTTGATTAAAAAATAACAGCACAACGCATTGGCAGGGGAAAACCAAGCCCGAGCCCGGCCCGTGTCCGACGCAATGATGCAGTAATGGGCCCGAAGCCCGGCCCGCGGGCCTTCGGGCCGTCGGGCCCTCGGGCCTCGGGCTCAAATGCATGGCTCTAGCCCACGCCTAAACAGGAAAGCGCTGCGGGAAACCCTGGTGCTTAGGACGGTACTCCTATGAGCCAATGCCACAAATCTTTCAACACCGAAAACATTGAAGGTTTGCATTTGCTTGCCTTTCCGTAGAGGTAAGATTTTAGGCCCAAGCCTGGGTCCGACCCGAAATTCAGGCCGGGTCGGGCTGAGATATCATGCATGACAGTCGGGTTTGGGTAAGGATTCAAGAATTTATATACATATATATTATTCATGTATTCTTTATTAATGTCATTATAATCTCTAATAAAAATCTCAGATATAGGCTTAGACTATTGGATACACAATATGATTATACTTATTCCTGCGCGCTGGGAACGCACATTTAAGCAGTATGGCCAGCTCTGACCGGCGCTACACAGAGAACATCGCTATTCACTCTTTCTCTCAGGACAGCATTGAACTTACACTGGATCAATCAGCAGTTTGGCTCCTGTTTGTGCGTAAAAAGTAGGCTTTTTTAAATGCAGCGAGAAGTTTATGAACAACTAGGAGGGAAGAGAGATGGAAAGAGGAGAGACGCGCACACTTCACCGCCTGCCCAGGTATGTGTGCAACACTGCTGCATGCACGTATCTCTCACACATGGCGCGCTCCTCTCGGTGCTGCTGCAGAATGCACTGCGCAAAGGCTCTGACCGGGCTGGCATTAAATAAATAATTATTTACGTTTGTTTCGGGCTCGGGACGACAATTCAAGTTAACTGCTCGGGCTGGGTCAGGCTTTATGCCCACGGGCTTGGGTCGGGTTGGGCTTGATTTTTTGGGCCCGATCTTAGCTATACCTTTCAGATTCTTTATATTAAGATTAAAATCTGACAATGCTCAAACTTGCTGTACAATGTGATGTCCACACATTCTAAGCACTTCAGACACTGATGACGTGGAAACTGTTAAAGTATTAGCAGCCCGAATGTTGGGATGCTATTTACTTTTCATCCTCTAGAATGGTTTTACTCATGTACTACTCTAAAGTGCCGGTGTTTTCTAATAAAGAACCACACTAATACATCTTTGACTTGGAGTTATGATTTAATTATTTAAAAAAAATATATATATATATATATATATATATATATAAAACACTCCCACACTCACAAAACTAAACCCAAACCAGCAGACAACTTCAGCAAAGTAAAAAAAAAATGGTTCCCTTCTCAGAGGGTGAATCAGCTGCCTCCATCCGCCCCTCTGCCCCTGTCCACTGCCTCTTTGGAACGCTCTTCTCACAAAACCAGAGACTTCAAGTCCTTTTCTCCGCCTCTGGAAATGTACAAATAGCTTGTGTAAATCGATCTCCACACTGGTCCACAGAAAGTGCAGCTTTGATCCGGGACAGCCTTTCCTTGCTCCTGTGTCAGGGAACATTAACCCGCAGTGGTTCTCTTTGGTCACATGTCTCACTCGCTCAGAAAGACGTTCCCTCAGATGATTTCATGAAGTCCTTAAAGTCGGCGGAGACATTTAACATGGAACACACCTGAAGGCACAGAAAAGACAAATATGGGGACATTTTTCGTAAATCAAGTTACAGCAGAACATTCAGTTTGTGGAGAATTTGAGAAGGTTCAAATATCCCGTGGAGGTCACGGGCCGATATAACTGTGGAACAAAGGCTAAGGGCCATGTTTACATGGCTATGCACAACCTCAAATGTATCAATAAAAACATGAACACGACATGCTCCATGTTGCGAGCAGGGCAAACAACTAATGAGCTACAAGTGCCCTCTAGTGTCTAATGTGTTGTACTTCATTATCTCAGGCGCCAGTTGTTTTCTAAACTCATTTCTAGCTCTCACAAACCTGCACATTCCAATTGTTCACTTGAGTCAATTAGAAGCAGCCTGGTTCACAATGGAGCGCACAGGGTCTGTTTTTCTTTTCTATAGTCCGAGCTAAGCAAGTGAGAGGAGGGCAGGGACAGATGCTACAGTCCTCGCTGAGCCACGCTCTGAATTACTTAAACTTCCTATGCGCAAATAACAAGTAAAGTGGATTTAACTGATCAGAAACTGTCACTTTAGTTGCGGAGTTAAAGAGCAACTAAACACCAAATCAACACAGAACGTCATAAGCCGCACCAGCTCCACACATCGTCATCAGGTGCTGCCCATTGTCCTGCCCATTGTCTTGCCCCTTTACCTGTGGTTTATAACCAAGTCCCTCCCACGTAATCAGTCTGCTGTGATTGTGCCAATGCAAATGTCGAAGTCAATCAATTCCCACACACACCGCCTACACTCACCCCCGCATGTCACCCCAAAACTTCAGAGACCGCCTCTTTCGCTGCAATTTTTGACTTTTGTTTGTGGGTGGGGAAAGGCTTTGGCACGCCTGTTTAGGTACTCTTTAAATAATTGTTATGTAGAAATTGGCAGATTATCTGAATAGTTTTGGGAAAGCGAAAATTCCACACGGATTTTACGGAGTTTGCCTGATTTTGAGTTGATAGTTGTAATCATAACATTGCAAGGACAGTTTTCTTCACCCAACTTGATGAAGTAATATATTACTAATTCATTTGACATGTACACTAATAGCTGCTAAACGTTTTTAAAAATGTTCAGTGCAGTCGGTGAAATGTTTTCATCTTGGCAATCTTCACAAGCAGAACACGATGAAAAAGTTTCACTGATATGTTTTTTTTTTTTACTTCTTCATTGACTTATACAGTACACCACAATTTCATATAGTCGATATGAATATCTACAGAAAAATTCAAACTATTAATAATAATTCCATTATCAATAACAGCTAATCAAAATAAATAAGTGCAATTTACAAATGTGTAAATTTACACTTTGAGAGAAAGTTGAGCAGAATTAAGTTCAAGTTATTGTTTGTGTCCCATCAGCCCACCCCTGCTCCAAAACTTTTAAAACCGCGACCCTCAAAATCATTTCACCAACGACTCGGGACCCCCTTCTGTAAAGTTCAATTAGCATTTGTAATAATTTAAGGTGAAAAAAATGTCAAATCTGCTTTAATGATCATTGTTTGAATACTGCATTTTGATATTTGGCTGAATTTAAACTAAAATCTTCTGCGTAGGTTTCCTCCGGGTACTGCGGTTTCCCCTACCACTAAAAACATGTACAACAGGCCAGGATGAATGATGTGTGTGAGTGAATGTATGGTGGTGGTCAGAGGGACCGTTGGCGCAGATGTGTGCAGTCGCGAAAGCGCTTCCGTCAGTCTCCCCCAGGGGAAACTGAAGCTACAAAAAAACGTAGTTTACCACCACTGAGTATGGAGTGAATGTAAAATGCTCTCATGTAAAGTGCTTTGTGACCATGTCTGTGAAAGGTGCTATATAAATAAAGATCATCATATTCTTTTTAATCAAAAATACATCAAATTCAATGTCAGAAATGGAAAAAAATATAGTTTCAAAATCATCTTGCCACTTTGGGAACCCCTGCTCTACCAACATTTTTTTGGCTGGGACCCCAAAAATGAACACGTAAACAACTCGTGACCCCCATTGTATAAAGTTATTGCCTCTTACGCTACTTTAGGGAAGAAAACACATTTAAAATCAAGTTAGCATGTATTTAAACTGTTTATTTTAACTATATGAATGGATTTCACAAATGATATGCTGTTTTACGCTCGAAAATATATAAAAAAAACAGTTGCCTTTTTCTTTTTATTTCATCCTAAAATCATCTGGGGACCCCCACCCAATGCCTCTCGACCCCCCGAGGGGTCCCGACCCCCACTTTGGGAACCAGTGCTCTAGAGGAGCTGAGCAACAGACATGTAAAAGTCCTGTGCACGTCACTGCTGTTAAAACCTGTGGCCTGTAATTATGTATAATAAATAGAATATCTATATTGTGATGATCAAAGTGAGCATGTTCAGCTGTAGCTCTTCTGAAGTAGGTCTGCTTGATTGGCTGATTCAGGGTCACTTCAAGCCATTTTGAAGTGCCCCCCCTTATAGGTGAGCAAGAGTCAGTTGGATTTGTTAATGTAAACACTGTGGTTTGGAGGGTGGTACCTGTCTAAACCTGGCCCGTATTTTGTCCATGTCCTCTTTCAGCTTTTCAGACTGGGGATTGTCCAGAGGAGACTGCTCCAGCAGACTCAACAGGCTTTCCAGCGCTCTCACACGCTTCCTGAGGATCACAGGACATGCCACATTCAAGAAAACACACAGAATAAAAACATCACAAGTCTGTATCACGGTTTGGTCTTTGATAGTAACTTCAAGTGAAGTGACCACGTCGACTTTTTGGGTGGAAACTAGCTCCAAGGCTACACTTTATGAGATGCCTGCGGCTGGTTGGAGTCAGTACGAGGATTATGACCATGTTCTACAGCGCCATCTTTGAGAGCCGTCTACAGTAAGATCGCTGTCTGGTTTGGAGCACTTTCTGTAAAAGATCAATCAAAAACACAGAACCTTGTTCGGGTAGCAATGAAACTAGTTGGATTAAGTGATTTAGAAGACAACAATATGAAGTGTTGCAGTCAGGAAGGTGTCCAGGGCCAACAGGCAGAGCACCAATCGCTTTAAGAACTCCTTCATTCCAACTTCTGTGACATCTCAGTCACATGTCATTTTCTAGTAAGATGCATTTCCGGGAGACTTTTAAAAAGGTTATTATTATGTATGAATTATGTGATAAATCCCCTTTGGTTTTAGCAAAGTGTATCTTATCTTAATGTGGCTACTTTATAGAATCTGTGGTGCATTAGCAGAAATTACTACATCAGAACTCCCCGAACTCACGCTCTCCCCGAACACACACCGGCAGTTTGTTTGTCTCTCTTAAGTGGACACAGAGGCTGCCAGAGAGCTGTATCCTGATGCATCCTGCCTTATCAAACTCCATAGTTAGTAAAGTCGACATCATACCTGGATCTGGGGTCTGTGCCGTTCTGGAGGAGACATTTCCACGTGTGGCCAAACCCAGAGTAAAACGAAACCTGGAAAAAACCAAAACATACATCAAAGAAGAAGATCTTTATTTATATAGCGCCTTTCACAGACATGGTCAGAAAGTGCTTTACATGAGATGATTGATTACATTATTATGTCATGTGGGTGTTCTCTGTCATACTTCTACACCTGAATTGTGCCTCTTTACTGTATGTATGCATGCATGCATGTACGTATGTATGCATGTATGTATGCATGTATGCATGTATGCATGTATGTATGTGGTCTATTCTTTTGGTGGTTCAGTCGTTTGACAGGACACTCATTGGTAAAAACATAGATGTGTTATGTGCCCTATTACTGTCACAGGCAGAAGTATACTTTATTAAATCTTAGTCAGGGACTTCATTTTGAGATGGTTATCCCTGATACTTCTCATTTGTTAGCAGTTTTCCCCTTACCGATCACTCTCAGCTGTTAAAGCTCATTCTTAACCATTTGGTACATTTCTGAACCAGAATAAATGAGCTGATGTCAGTGTGGAGTTCGTCTTTTTCAGACTCACTGCTGTAATGATTTTTCACCAACAGATGGCACCTGTACAATGCAGCCGGTGATATCATCTATCGATATCAGTGGTTTTCAACCTGGGGGTCGGGACCCCCGCGGCATGTGTGTGGTATTTTATCAAAGGTGTATTATTTGTTCTTAATTATTAGATTTTGCCAATTATTAATTTATCTTAAGAATTAGGTTATAGGGGCTATAATGGCCGTTTACGGTGTGACCCAACAGCGGGAATAAATAAGATACATTTTGGCGGACTTGGGCTATTAGCAAACAAACTTGCAGCATTGCTGAATGCATTACTAGCGGCTAGCCTAGCTAAAAAAAATGGAACGTTGGCTTCAGAAAAAAGCAGTTTTTGTTCCACACAGACAGCGGGAAGAGACAACCACCACAGAACAGCCTACTGACTCATCCCAAACAGCGGCTCCAGTGGCTGAGAAGCGCAAGGTGCCTGACTCGGGTGTCAAGGCCCTCGGAAAAGTTCGTAGATATCAGACGGAGTTTTTAAAATATGGATTTGTCTGCACAGTAAAAAATGAAATTGAATATCCTCAGTGTGTAGTTTGTTCTGAAGTGTTGGCACACGAAAGCTTGAAACCAGCTAAGCTTAAGAGACATTTAGAGACAAAACACAGCACATACAAGGACAAGCCATTAGATTTTTTCCAGCGCAAAGCCAAAGAACTCTGGTGCCAGAAAACAGTGGTCACAGAATACGCTACAGTCCCAGCAAAAGCCCTAGCAGCTTCTTATGAAGTGGCGTATCTGGTGGCACAGTCTAAAAAGGCCCACACTATTGCAGAGAGCCTCATACGTCCCGCAGCAGTGGCCATGACAAAGGCTATGCACAGTGAAAAAAATATCCCAAACCCTCCTGACCATTCCTTTGTCAAATGACACAATGGGGCGCAGAATCCAAGACATGGCCATAGACATGAAGGATCAGCTCATTGAAAAGAGTGAGGGAAAATGGGAGATTCTCTTTACAAATAGATGAGAGCACAGATCTGTCAGGAGCCGCGCAGCTGTTAACTTTCATCAAGTACGCATTTGAAGGAAAAATGCACCATGATCTGCTGTTCTGTTCAGCAATGGAGGGGAAATGCACAGGACGGGACATTTTTACGCAGCTGGACAGCGACCTGGAGAAGGCAGGACTGCGGTGGGCGAGCTGCGTGTCAGGCTGCACAGATGGGGCAGCCGCTATGCAGGGTTCGAGAAAAGGCTTTAAAGCCTGCGTATTGGAGGTTGCTCCTCATGTAAAATGTCTACACTGTATGATCCACAGGGAAGCACTTGCCAGTAAATGTCTTGAGCCAGAGCTGCGCAATGTTTTCCAAACGTCCGTTAAGATGGTGAACTTCATTAAAGCCAGGCCTGTCCAAAGCAGATTGTTTGCTCAACTTTGTCATGAAATGGGATCAGAACACGAAGCGCTGTTGTTTCACACAGAAGTTAGATGGCTTTCTCGTGGCAAAGTGTTAACAAGATTGTTTGAGCTGCGTGAAGAAGTCCGCATATTTTTATCTGACTGCGGTTCCCCACTCGCTGAACACCTTTCTGACCCTAAGTGGGTTGCAAGCCTCGCATATTTAGCCAGCATTTTTGACAGACTGAACATCTTAAACACGTCTCTTCAGGGCCCAAACGCAAATGTCCTTACACTTTCTGATAAAATCACTGCATTTAAAAGAAAGCTGGAGCGATGGGCGTATGGATGAGGGCTGCGCTGATATGTTCCCCGAGCTTGATGACTTCATGGACAGTTACGACATAAGCATTGGTGCACTTAAAAATGTAATAAGTTCCCATCTCAGGAGCCTTTGTCAAAGTTTCAATAAATACTTCCCCCAAGAGGACGCGCCAGAGATCCATGACTGGATACGTGATCCTTTCGCCTCGTCCAATGCGCCGCACATGGCGTCAGAGCTACAGGACGCCCTGCTGGAACTCTCCTCTGACCGCACATTACAGTCCGTTTTTCCAACGCGCACACTGGAAGAGTTTTGGCTGTCGGTTGCCTCAGAGTACCCAGCGTTAGCACAGGCTGCAACTAATGTACTGTATCCGTTTGCGTCAACGTATCTTTGCGAAAAGACATTTTCTGCGCTGACATTAAAAACAAATACAGATCCCAGCTGAGGAGGGTTGAGGATGACCTTCGCGTGTCAGTGTCTGAAATAAAGCCAAGAATACCACTACTTTGTTCAAAGAAGCAGGCACAGCCATCTCATTAATATTGTCAATTTAATGTCATGAATAAATGTAAATAGTTATTGTTTCTTTCTGTTGGTCGGTTATATTCAGATAATTATTAAATTACGCATTCGACAACAAGGACAAAAAAAGACTGAATTTTATTAGCCATGTTTTTGTTATAAAAAAGAAAAGCTGTAGGCTTAGCATATTTCCTAATTTCAAGTATCTCGGGGTCTTGTTCACGAGTGAGGGACAGATGGAGCGTGAGATCGATAGACGTTTCGGTGCAGCGTCAGCAGTGATGCGGTCGCTGTATCGGACTGTTGTGGTGAAGAGGGAGCTGAGTCGGGGGGCAAAGCTCTCGATTTACCGATCGATCTACGTTCCAACCCTCACCTATGGTCATGAGATCTGGGTAATGACCGAAAGGACAAGATCGCGAATACAAGTGGCCGAAATGAGTCTCTTTCGCAGGGTGGCTGGGCGCACCCTTCGAAATCGGGTGAGGAGCTCAGTTACCCGGGAGGAGCTCGGAGTAGAGTTGCTGCTCCTTCACGTCGAAAGGAGCCAGCTGAGGTGGCTAGGGCATCTGTTCCGGATGCCTCCTTGTCGCCTCCCTCCGGAGGTGCTCCAGGCATGTCCTATTGGGAGGAGGCCTCGTGGAAGGCCCAGGACACGCTGGTGGGACTATGTCTCCGAGCTGGCCTGGTGTCGCCTCGGGGTCCCCCCCAGAACAGCTGGAGGAGGTGTGCGTGGATCAGGAAGTCTGGGCATCTCCGCTGAGACTGCTGCCTCCGCGACCCGGCCCCGGATAAAGCGGAAGAAAATGGATGGAGGGATCGCATGCGTCAAATCCTAACTTTGGCCTGAAAACGAATGGGTTGCGCCCCCTTCAGGGTAAACTCTGCTACTAAATTAGAATTTCCTGATTGACTGGAGACGTGTCCACGGCCTCCACAGAACGTCATAAGCCGCACCAGCTCCACACATCGTCATCAGGTGCTGCCCATTGTCCTGCCCATTGTCCTGCCCCTGTACCGGTGGTATATAACCAAGTCGCTCCCACGTAATCTGTCTGCTGTGATTGTGCCAATGCAAATGTCGAGGACAGTCGAGGTCAATCAAGGCCCACATAACGCCCACACACTCAACCCCCGCATGTCATTCCATTTTTGACTTTTGTTTGTGGGTTGGGAAAGGCTTTGGCACGCCCGCTTAGGTACTCTTTAACGAGCGCATGGCTTGTATTGTGAGTCACATTATAAAGTAGCTTTGAAAGCATTGCCAATTTTATTTTGAGATTATAAATGTTGCCTAATGATGAACATTTAAGCACAGTGATACACCAAACCGCGGTTCCTGCACCGTGAACCGAACCGTGTGACAGCTGAAGCCCTGCTATATATCCATAAATATTCCACTGTCTCTTGAATTTTATTTCCTGAGTTTAACCTATTGTAGGTGTAGTTGCTCATTCTGCTGGTGCTCTGGACAACGGGCTCACTCCGTTCTGCAGCCGCAGCGAGTAGGCAACTTTGCACTTGACTATATAGTACAGTGGTTCCAAACTTGCGGGGCACCTGGGATTGCAGAGGCTCAGAGCTTTGTCTGGTCAAAGGGCCAGGTCATCAAATATGACTAAGAAAGGAGTAGCTACAGGTGCATAAAACACTCCAATTGCAGTTTGTTTGTTTGAAATAAATAATTATTAGCATTTATTGTTTTGATACATTTGTTGTGACCTTGCATAATTTTTGCGCGGCCCGACTACAGGATGTGCAGGGGGGGCTTCAAGGAAAAAGGTTGTGAACCACTGGTCTACTAATAGCGCGGATCTATATACTAAATGACGGGTTACAGACTTGGGTGGACATTTTTTTGTAATAACTCATAATCTCAGAACATCAAATGTGGACACTAGCGTAGGCTGGGTTACGCTAGTGTGATTATAAAGTGTAGGACACACACTTTAAGGACTCATCTGCCCATCTCTAGAACAGTGTTGGGGATAACGCTCTACTTAGTAACGTGTTAGAGTACTCAGATTACATTAGTAATAGGGGTGTGTATCGCCTAGTCTCAGGCGATACGATACGTATCCCGATACAAGGGTCACGATACGATACGATACGATATATCCCGATATTGAAGAATTAGACGATTAATGCGATTATTTTTTTACTACTTTGGAAACAACTATTCAGTAAACTAGTGCACCTTCATTAGATTTGTATCAAATACATTTGATCTATCTATCTTATGATATAAATGCTTTTCACTAATGTGCTTGTGACTGTGGTGTTTATGGTGATTATGTACCTTTGAACGGAAAACAGATTTCTTGGAAACCTAGTGATGAAACCAATTACTGGGGATGCCCGTTTTCTAGTATTTCTATAGTTGGGAGTCCTTGGCGATCAGTAACTATTATGGGTTTCATCCATTAAAATATACAATAACTCAGACGAGGCATTTAAAATCGTGTCTACTCCACAACGGGTGTCACTCGTAGATCAGGGACATAATGACACGGGCATCACGCGCTCATCTCTTCCAAATCTTTTTGTTAGCAGTAGCACACAACTGAAGCAGAGGGGAAACTAAATACAGCAGGCTCTTTTTAAACTTGTGTCGTAGTACTGCAGTGGCGAGACACAGGTTTAACATGAGCCTGCTGTATTTAGTTTCCCCTCTGCTTCGTTTAATTCCGTAATAAAATGCTACGAAGATAAATCCATGCTACGAAGATAAATCCTCTCCAAACGCAGCGGCGACGCACTCAGCAATATGCACAAAGCTGGTGGCTCTCGTAATAATCCAGGTCTCTGTCTTTGCTGTAAAAGCCAAAGCCAAATGTAGAGTTTTAAAAGAGCCCCATAGCGTCTCATAGCTCATTCTTTTCCATGCTAAACTCTTCCTGTGTTTCTCTAACTCTCACTAAATTCTAGTGTTAATCAAGCGGGCTGCGCGGTGCGCTGCCATCTAGCGGGCGGGGGTAAAAGTGCAGGACCAAAGAGATGCTGCAATGAATATTTCCCCAAAAATAGATGTTTAAATATCGATACGGGCGCTTTTTGTATCGATACGAGAATCGCGCGACGTAATATCGCGATATATCGGCGAATCGATATTTTTCAACACCCCTAATTAGTAATGAGGAACGCAACGAGTAGGGCTGCAACGATTAATTGATTAACTCAATTAGTAAAATGCTTCGAATATTATTTTCCCGCTTCGATGATTCGTTTAATTAATATATCTCATTAAAACCGCGTGAAACAGGGCCGTTTACGCGCCCGGAACTTTAAGTGGCGCTTGTTTCCGCACGACCGCTTTTGAAGAGTACAGCTCAGTCTATGGTAGTCAGTGGGGGGTCCGCCCCCTTTGCTCTGAAATGAGTTGTGATAGTGGCAGGCCGTGATATTGCACCCTACGGCTCAACAGCCTTTTTCGCCATAGACAACAATGTAAAAGGAGCAGCCTGTAAAATGGTCCACAGGGCATCTGGAGTTTCAGACTAATGCAAATATATTTCTTTAAAATTACTATTTTAGGACATGGACTTTTTTTCTTCGTAAAAAAAATCAAAAACAATTTTTAAAAAGTATTCCAATGACGTGACGTCACCAGTGCTGTGGACGTGCGAACCTACACATGGCAAGCGTGTTTAAATGTTAAAAAGTAGGCCTATTAGCTAACATGAACAACAACAATTTAAACTAATGAAGACGTGATAGTTTTTCTGAATAGGCTGCACGGCTTTGAAAATAGCTTTTTGGTTCGATAATGTAATGCTTTCAGTAGTGGGAAGCAAACATAAAAAGTACAAAATAAATCGTTTTTTAGGCACTTTTTTTTTTCTCGCAAGGTGATCCTCTTCATAACCTTTTGTTAAGTTGGATCAGAAACAGAAACAGCACAATATACAAAGCTGACACAATTGAAAAATACTGTTCATGTTGAAAAACGCACTTGTAACTCAATTGTGTATAAATGTTGTGATACACTTTTACTTATGAACAATAGCTACTTGCATACATTTGGTACATTTGTAAATATGCTTTTAAAGAAAGAACATTTAGTCTGAACCACTAATGCTGTCAGTTTATCAATCACAGTGAACAGTGATTAATTTATTTAATGGCAACTTAATTAAAATAACATAGTATTACTTAAAATGGGACCATAAGTGAGAGCTTTAATTGGCATTTGCCAAAATGGTTGCACTCATTTGTCTGGCTATAAATGTCCAAATCTATTGATTAACAACATGTCCTGCTCAATGTTTTCCAGAGTCAAACCAGAGGCCCAGACAGAGCCGGCATCCCGACCATCTTTTCCTGTCCCAGTTGGTACTTCCGGGAGCCTTTCTTGTGCTTATGGTCTAAAACATGTGCAGCTGCAGTTTTGGCTGAATTGTTTTTGTTTTTGCTTGAAAGTGTAATGTTTTGTCCAATTATCTTTCCTGTTTGATTAAATGTTTGCAAATCCAAAGAAATGAAATATGCTTTTTTTTCCTCCCAGCGTTTTTTGCATTAAAATATAGTATATGCGCATTAAAAAGCATTACATTTGACTTGCTACTGCTTGTGCATATATATATATATTGAATCTTATTTTGACAAATACAGTGGGTGAATAAACAGCTGTAGTGAAGTTGTTCTGATCAGAAACATCACAAAGTCTAAAACAGCAACAGCTCATTCAGTTACTGGACATTTAACTGCACATTCCTCCATAGAATTAACAGTTGTTAAAATGTTTACATACTTTTAAAGGGCTGTAACTATTTTTACTTAACCAACACTAGAAATTGAATACTATTGGGACTATAAAAAAACACATAAGTAAATATAAAAATTATACCTTTAATTCCAATACCTTTTCAAGTTGTACAGAACAGTTTCCTTTTTTCTTTGCTAATAGGCTGGACTTTTCCCCCCAAATAAATATTGAGTTAACATTATGAGAATATAATTATTAGAAAGCCTTAGCTAAACATGTGCAATTTAAAATCATTGAGCAAATCTTGTAATGACCCGAGGCCTGTCTGAAATGCCTCAGATGGAACCACCACGAGCCTGAGACACCAGTCCCAGAGCTGTAGAGCCTTTTACACCCAGAGTGCGCTGCACAGAGATGACAAGACAACTCCTTCAGAGTGAGGTGGAGCATGTGGCTGGGCAGCTCCTCCTGCGCAGAAACTGATGGTTGTGGTCAGTCGTCCTGCAGAGACACAAAGAACATGCACATATCAGAAGAATTTAGTTAGTTTGGTTTATTGTCCCCGAGGGAAAATTCATTTTCGAATATACCAAACTCTTTGGCATGAGCTTAAAGGTGTAGATATTTTACAACAACTTACCTTGGATGTGTATGAAGGACCATCTCTGAACTATACCCCTGAGCAGGTCTGCCTCAGTCCTGTCTTAGGAAACGCGGTCATCCACCACAAACATCTCTGTAAAGAAAAAAACAAAAAAACAAATGGTAAATCATTTAAGTTACTTGAGTGGTGATGTTTATACTTTTCAGATTACGTAGCTACTGTACCAATAAAACCTATATTGAAACACAACAAAATATGCATTTCTGCATCTGCCCTGGATACAGTACAGATAAATGCTGTATAAAAACAATACTTCAAATTAAACTAATGATAATGCAACACTTTTGTAGTGCTCCTTCTTTGTATTTCAGCCAAACAATTCTAGTTGTGAGGTTATACTAGCAAATACAGTGAAGTAAAAACTCGATTTTTATAATTTCTATCGCAATATGAAGACGGCCAGCACTTACGAAACTTCTCAGAAAAGTGGCCGACCGTGAGTACACTAGCGCGGCGACGTACGTTCGAAGGGCCGCTGTAAGCTACGGTTGTTGTACAAGAGCGGGGATATAGCTTATTAAGCCCTGCACTGACAAACTGACCCCCCAAGTCATCTTAACATAGTAACTTAATCGCCTCAAATAGCCTTACAAATTCATTTTGTAATAAAATAACGATTATATCAAGAGATTTGACTTACAGCGTAATGGCGTCCGATTCGTCGGCAGCTGTGCGCGCTCCCGCTGCTTTTACCCACTTGGGCCGTAGGGAGCATAGATACAGGTGACGCGTCATACGGGTACCATGGGCCGTTATGGCGGACGAAACTGGTTTCATGCGCCACTGAGCACCACTATGTAAAGAGATAGGAGCTGGGACAGCATGCCTCTTCCATCTATATAATTCAATGATGGTAGTAAACAACAGCGCGGAGAGAGCTGTGCCAAAACTCGTAGCCGGGCAGAACCAGGTACCAGAGCGGAGAACCAGGCTATCGTAATCATCAAAACACGGCTCAAACAAGAAGAAACTCAGCAACGAGAGGTGAAGATAGGACGGAGGCTAACAAGGCGAAAGGACACTGCTCTGCCCGCTATCGCGCTACAACAATGCTAACAGCTGCATCAATGATGATTTACCATCAGGACGGGCGATCTACACATCCACTGTTCAAAGTGTTACATAAGGTAAAGTATGATGGTGAACTTATCTCCTTTCCCCCTTTACCAAACGCCAACTTTAACATCCTACTCTGTCTACTTCTCCCTTGCTCCAAAGTTTTTTGCGCTAAATATCTTTACGCTGCATCTACGATTTAAATTAAGATACATCAATCCACAGATCTAAATAGAGTGACCACCTCTTTTGGTTGTACTGCAGAGCCATGTCGTTCTCTGTCCCTCCTGGTGCTTAAAATGTCCAACATTTTCATTGAAGCCTACCTTGTGATTTTTATTTTTTTATTACGTCTAACTGCTTTATAATATATTGCGATCTGTTGCTAGCCCAGTGTTATATACGTTGTAATAGTGAAAAGGTGTGGGTCCTTTAGTGGGATGAAAATGCCTGATCTATAAAAAAACAAATTCCTCTGTACTTCAAAGTTCTGCCAAATTGTCCCACTGGTCTCTGTTTAAACTATTTGAGGTGGTCACACTATTTCAAAAGCAAAATAAAACACAGTCATACTATTTCACCTGTACTTGAAAGTTTCTCATATCCATCCTTTCATTGTTCACAACAAATACATTTATGAACCATGCAAATTGACACATTATTCCCTGTTATATAGCAATACTATGACAAAAGTAATTCAAATGTTTTCGCTCTTTTAGGAAACACCTCTGGTTGAGATCCCGGGAAAGAATGAATCACCTGAGCTTCAGCAGAAAATTTCAAGATTATGTCTCCAGTCAGGACCTACTTCACTTGAATAAGAGTAAAAGTACTGATATAAAAGACACTATGAAGCTGCTCTCTCTCATCATCATGAACATAAGGACAGGCGTCTCTTTATGAGAGTGAAATGTTGCTGCTTTTGGGACAAACTGATAAGAAATTAAGAATAAATTATGCTATTTCTAGCAGAAAAATCCTTTGTTTAAAACCTTGTTTTTTCTCCTTTTATAATCTGCTCTAAAGTCATGGAATTTAGGTTTTCAATATAAATAAAATACTTATCAGATTAATCGATAGATTAATCGATTACTAAAATAATCGATAGTTGCAGCCCTAAGTAACGAGTAGTGAGGGGCTAAACGAGCTGAGGTATCGACCCACATATCAAGCACAGAAAGCGACACCTCGGCCGAGCTGTGTTACGAGTATATCATTTTAAGAAAAGTCATGTAACCAACACTTCTACTCATCATGAGTGTCATACGTAATGAGCAGCAGTGAGCAGCAGGGGGCGCCAGTTGAACGAGACCAACACTTGGCTCATTTTGTCATTTGGGATTCATGCACCAGGCACTGATCCCGTGATGCTGCTGGGCTCGCGCGCCCACCCCCGGCCGACCACATCTTTGGGCACGAGGCGAATCTGCCCTGACAATAACATTTTTGTTATCAGAACCATGTGAAGCGAGAGCCATCACTTTTACGTATGCCTAAGTGCAACACAAAACATAGAATTGGGCTAGTGCATAGATTAAATGTTATACTGTTCACGTAGCTCTGTAAGGAGAGCGTCCGGTTGATAAATCAGGGGTTGTGAGTTCGAGTCAGATGATGGTTAATTAAATTAAATTACATTTTTATTTATTTCAGTCATGTCATTTACTTTTTTCACGTCGTTTCATGAATAGCTTTACATGTTTACATGAATGAAAAGGAGCACAAAGAAGACAACGCTTATAATAGGTGCCCCCAAACACAAAACAAAATATAAAAGATGATCTGTTGCCCCATTTACAATAGGACTTCGAGCCATACAGGCAGATAATGTTTTAACCAAAAAGCACTACTGTCACAAGCACTATCCTTTATTAAATGTTAATAATAATAATGCATTTTATTTCTTAGGCGCCTTTCAAGACACTCAAGGTCGCCTCACAACAACAAGTAAATTAACATCAACAATTAAAAACAGTTAAAATAGCATGAATAAAAAAGGACGATGCAGTTGTGGTCACAGTGAGTAGGCTTGTCTAAACAGATGAGTTTTGAGGATGGATTTGAAGTGTGGGAGTGAGTCGGTGTTACGGAGGTCAGGAGGAGAGTGTTCCAGAGCTGGGGAGCAGAGCGACTGAAGGCTCTACTCCCATGGTGACGAGATGTTGGTCAGTGACTTCATTTTTAGGTGGTTGTATCACTGATACTTCTCATCAATTATCATTCTTTTGCTTCTATTCTCATTATCCAGAGCAGTTTTCCTCTTTCTAAAGAGGAAAACTGCTCTCAACTGGTTAAACAGCTCAATCCTGACGACTTCACATTTCTGAACGTGAATAAATGAGCTCAGTGAGTGTTGAGTTCACCTTTTTAGGGCTGAAACAACTAATCGATTAATCGACGACTAATCGATTATTCAGTCGACAACTATTTTAGTAATCGATTAATCGTTTTTTGGTTCACACAGACTCAAATAGAGCTAAAATTACATGAAAATGTAGTACTTTTGATGAAAACCTACTTTGTTTTTATAGTTAGGGTCTGTAGTGTTTTGTACATTGTAAATTTCATGAATATGTGTCTGCGTCTCATCCAATCAGAAGCAGAATTAATGCTAAGAGGCGCCATTTTAGCTTTATGTGATGAAAAAAATTGAAAAAATAACATTTTCATACACCATTTACAGCCAGTCGATTAATCGTAAAAATAATCGATAGATTAATCGATTACAAAATAATCGTTAGTTGCAGCCCTACACCTTTTTCAGGCTCACAGCCTCAATGCTTTTTCACCAGCAGATGGCGCCTATAAGCCTACTATCACAGTGTGATATAGTGTTTAGAAAGTGTGTGACACACACTTTGAGGTATCATCTACCCATCACTAGTAACGAGTTAGTTTTGCATTTGCAGGTAATCTAGTACGAGATACTTTTTCAAATCAGTAACGCGTAGTTTGGGTCCTAATCTCTCCCTCGTCTCATTCCTTCCGTGGCTGCTCAGACTGGCAGTGTCAGTGCCTGTGTGCATGCACAGACTGCGTCCTCCTAAACTTCACATCAAGTAAGCAACATGGCAGAGTTTTCAGCGAGAATGTTCACGTCGCAGTTTCCCCACACATAGACTATTCTATCAACATCTCCCGCCAAATATTGCGTTTTTTTTTTTTTTTTTTTTCGTTTCGTAATTTTTGTCAAAATGCGGCGGCCCTAGTGTTAAGCTCAGTGGCGCAAAAAAGGCATAATATATGACTTACATAGAGGCACCGAAAGGACGGGGCGCCAATTAGTGATGTGTCGGTGGCGAACGATCCGGCTCTTTTGAACGAGTCTTTACAGTGAACGATATGAACGGGCTCGCGGAGGTGAAGTATTTTTTTTTTATTCCTCTTTGGGGGAGGGACGTCACTTTAGTTGTGCATGCTTATTTTGCGAAACAAAAGTCAGAGGGACAGTTTGTGAATGCACGACCACGGGACGTGAGCGCGGCCTGCGGGGAAACGGTTTCAGAGCTCTGGGGAAACGGCGCGCCCGAACGCTTCCAGCGCCAGCACTGTCCTGGGCCATAGGAGAGAAAAAGGCGCGCGGGGTCCGTGAGTGACGAGGCAGCTACAGGAGTCCCGTCACTCACATCTTCCACCAGCTCCACTCTGCTCTTGGCACGACATCACCGCACACTGCCTCCTCCTCACTCCGCCCCAGTCATCTCCACCCCCACGAGGAGCTCAAAGTGAGCATAAGGCAACACGTTTGAAAAGTTCTAATGAAATAATAAACACGGTTACAGAGGAGATTGCGTTGAAGCAAAACACGTCTTTCACTTGCGCTCAGTCACGCAAAAACACCAAAGACATTGTTAGCATCTGGCCTCTCCCAGTATATTCCTATAGCTCCAAACGGGGTGAAGTTAGAAGTGACCATGCTCTTCCACAGACACACACAAAGACCAGACACGTACGTATCAAATCGTCTAAGCTCAGGTAAGAACATATCTCAGAATGGAAAAACGGTGGCCTATACCTTTAAAAGTTAAAAGTATATTCCTTCACTCATCATTTTAGCAGTTTATGCATTTAAATGTTTAAAAAAAAAAAAAAAATTCGCTATTAGGTTTTTTTGTCCAAATGGTGCAGCCCTCCCCCCTGACCTCAGCGGAGAGCTTGGCACCGTGCAGCGCTCCATGTCTGCGACCCTCCTGTAGACCTCTGTTCGCTCCTCGCTCGAAGCCCTCTCTGTAACCGTCGCCACGAAACCTGCACAAACGTCATTGCAGTCAAGCAGGACAAGAAGCAACAACAGGGCAACAACTTACACATTCCGAGACATCCAAATAGTTCAATTCATTCTATACTTTTCAACCAACATTATAAGCAATCAAAACACTTGCAAGTGCCATGGTAACTGTAATCTGTATTACTGATTATTAAACTGTCCCTGAATGCTTCATACTGCGAGGTGCGCATGCGTACTAGAATGCAATATGAACACGCGTGTATAGAAGCACGGAAAAACTATGGTAAATGGTCTCAACTTACACTCACCTAAAGGATTATTAGGAACACCATACTAATACTGTGTTTGACCTAGGGCTGGGCGATATATCGATATTTAAGATATATCGATATATTTTTAAAGAGATATGGAATTAGAACATATCGCATATATCGATATAGTCCAAATTTGCGCTGTAATACTTGCTTCAGGTAAGCCGCTGAGCGGTGCTCTCTGCACTGCTCCCAGCGCTTCGGCCCCGCCCCTCCTCAGACACTCAGGCACGATCTTCAACAAACATGGAGAAAGTAACAACGTCTGAAGCGTGTGGACGAGAGCCCCTTGGTTGGTAAAAGAAAAACCAGTGGCTCAATCATTTGGAGATGGTTCGTATACAAATGATCAGATAGTAACAAAACCACGCTTATGTAGGGAGGCACGCGATTTTGGCCCATGCAGCTGATGGCCACGGCCCATAGTGAATGTAGCTGCGAGATATGGTGTGCGCTGCGCCATGTGCTTTTGTTTACTTCTCAGGGATGGGACGGTATGAGATTTCCACGGTATGATAACCTTGACAAAAAATACCGCGGTATCACGGTATACCGTGAAATTGCGTGTTTTATATTTAAAAAGTAAAAACAGGGTTCGCATTTAACAAACAGGGTTTGTTTATGGTACATTTGTAATTGGTTATGACTTTACATGTTGCTAAGGATCAATAAAGTGTACTATTATGACTTATTATCCAAAATAAGACTTTAAACAAAGGGATATTTTTACCTTAATCACTTTAGTCACAGACGGCGCATGTTCGCTGATGCTCTAATCACTGTTTGTTTGATGTCTTCCCAAAAAACGTCCAAAGGCAGGCTTGCCATTATAATTTGCTGCTTGATTGCTTACTAAAGTAGTCTGCGCATTCAATTTCATATTTAAAAAAATAATCCTAATAGTATACAAAAAGTGTCGCATCAAGCGGTCAACAAACTTGTGCTTGTCTAATAATTGACCGACTAGCAAACTGCATCAGGTAAAGGTTCCCACCTATGTCTAACCCTTATCCTGCAGTGACACCTAGAGGGTAAAGAATAATCAGGTTATCTGCCTATGCGATTATTGTTTGGGGAGAATTTAGTGGAGTAGCACGTAGGTTTGTTTACATCACATAGTAGCTAGTAGTAGGGGTGTGACCGGTTAACCGGTTAACCGGTTAACCGGTTAGTAAATCATAACCGGTTAGGAAAAATCAGTAACCGTTAACCGAAAAAGTCAAAATGAACACGTATTATTTATTTAGAAATTAAGGCGAGACACGGCAGGTGAAAATATAGATTTTTCACGCAGTGGTCGAAGTGGAGATTTGTATCTATTTTCCTCCCTTTACATCTTAGTTTTCATGTCAGAGTATAAAATAACAAAACTCACCCCGCATGATGCTTATTTTATGATGATTTGTCCGCTTGCGAGCCAGACGGAACCCGGAAGTAAGAAAACCGACGTCGAAAGACCGCTCTGCAGCAGGTATTTCATTCACAAATATTGACAGCTTTTACATCCACGTGTGCTGCAAAGGGTTCCGTGATGACGCTATCACGCCCAAATATGGTATATTTCCTTCTGGGAGACGCCTGGGACGGACGAGCCGAAGAAGGTTCCGCGCATGCGCAGTCGCCACAAAACTCAAGGCTTGTTTTCTCGGAATGAGAGAAGGCCCCACTCGGGCAGCGGGTGAGCCCTTATAGTAGCTCCTACAGACTCCAAACTTTACAGTCAGGTACTTGTTTTTACAAATTCTACGGCAAGTTTCTGTACGACCTAATTAGGCCTACTTTATCATAATTGTATATGTCTGGCAATTGCGTGGCGGCCGTGACGCAAAGGAATCATTCTGATAAGTGACTGCACGCTCCATTGGCCGTATAGCGCAACTGCGGTCCACTTCTTAAACAAACGGTTAACCGGTTACAATTTTTTCGGTTAACCGGTTACCATTTTTTGTAACCGTTCACACCCCTAGCTAGTAGTAGTAGCCCTGGCGGCGAGTGACAGCGAGTGGAGTTTGGAGCTAAATGAAAATCAGTGCGTCTTTGATGAGCATTTGGTAAAGGAAGGCTGAGCGTCTTCTGAAAAATAACACGTAAAACAGTGTTGTCTAAAAGTGCGTCTGATGAACGACAGACACGCTGTCGTTCATCAGAACAATCCAAACCACAAAGCTAACAGGTTAGCGTAACGCGAACTCAAACACTCACTAACACACTCCTCTTGTCGTGCACGTCCCGTGCACATACATATATAATGCAAAGATCAACATTGTAATTGTACAGAGCCCATAAAAGTCAATGGGCGACTGAGAGCCCTGGGTCACTGACGGGCACGAAGTGCCCGTCAGTGACCCAGGACCTCTACAATGAGGTAGGAATGCACGAGCGCTTTCCGAAAATATATAGTTTATGGTACCCGCGTAGTGAACATCGACGAAAAGTCACAGATTTTGGCCCAAAATTCAAACCTGATCCGACGCAACTTTTGACTATTTCCAAATTTGAATTTCAAAATGTGGCGCGATAGCGCCACCTCAGTTTTTTTTTAACATTGCGAGATAGGACTTGGCCAAAAATGAAGTTTGTCGTAGAATCATAAAAATCAGTACAGACGTGCATCATGACAAGTTGAGCAAAAAATATTATTACGGCAACGCCGTCCGCCATATTGGGTGTCGGCCATTTTGGATGAAGGCCCGCGAAGCGGGAATCCGCCTTTATTTTTCACTTTGTACAAAATCTATCTCCTCCTAGAGCGTTTATCGGAACGACCTAATTTTGGGTGGAAAATAATCTTGAGAAGTAGAACTTTAAAAGTTATCCAAATTACTTTTCTAAGTTTTACGGTTTTTATGCGGCGAAGCCGCAAACTGTACGAAGTATTTTGAGATTTTTCGCAAACAAAAATGGCTCCCATTCGCACATATGAAGCCCGATTTCGCTCATTTTGTTATCAGTTGTTAAAGTCACAGTCCTCAACACTTTCATTTGGCAAAATTCAAATTGGGCGCGATAGCGCCCCCTATAGGAATTATATGGAGAGTACACATTTTAGTTTTACGAAAATTAAAATCATTTGGCACAAAATTCTATTTGGTCGTTCCGATCAGAAAAGTCAATCACACCCATGCCATATTTTTCACGGTGTTGCCGTAGTGATGACCAGAACGTCCCATTTTATTCTGATGGAAAAATGTTAAACTCTATAATTCAGCGAGAAGTGAGGAACCAAAGGTTATACAAAGTACTTGGATAACCTTTGTGGATGATCTGCGGCGCAGCCGCAGCCCTAAGTAAAATGTAAAAATATGCTTCAGTTTGCAGATATAGTGTGATACAAATTCATACAAATTTTTCTCTGTATGTCAAAATTGAGCGCGGAGTGCGCGTTAGCGCATTCCAAAAATCCTAAAACTAAGACCCTTGGGAAAAAGTTAAAAACAAACATAAAGGCAGTAGCAATACCATAATTTTAGATTGAGGGAGACAAAAGGGCGCGAAGCGCCCCCCTTACTTTTCCTATTGTTATGGCAGACGTACGTAAAACGGACCGTGGACGTAACGTACCCGGTGTAAATGAGGCGTAAAAAGAAAAAAAGAAAAGAAAAGCGGAGACAGGAGACCGACCAGCTAAGTGCAGATAAGCTAACCACGCCGGATGAAAGAATTTTCATGGAGCCATGTCTCTGGCAACTACACCCGCGTTGTCTGCGTTTGACACAGAAACAGACCAGAGTTCAGTCGGACCGCGCTGGACCAAATGGGTACAGAGGTTTGAGAATTACACGACGGCTTTCAATATTTCGGGAGATGCAAGGATCAAAGCTTTACTGCTACACTTGGCTGGTGAACGTGTCCATGACATATACAGTACGACACATTAGTGGCAACAGCGGACAAGTATGCTGACGTAAAGGCGAAGCTCAATACATATTTTACACCAAAGAAAAATGTGCTCTAAGAAGTGTATACGTTCAGAAAAGCAGTCCAGCTCTCAGGCGAAAATCTTGACACATACTGCACACGGCTCCGTATGCTAGCCAAGCACTGCGAGTTCTCTGATGTTGATTTGGAGATAAAAGGACAACTGATTCAGAGCTGCACGTCGACGAGGCTTCGTAGACGGGCACTCAGAGAGCCTGATATGACTCTAGAAGAGATTCTCAGTTATGGGAGATCAACGGAAGTATCAGAACAACAGGCCACAGGCATGGAACAAGGAGCAACTGCATCAGTAAATGCGGTGCAGCAGAAAGGGCGACCAACTAAAAACTACAACACTACCCATGCAAGCAGGAACAAATCCAACAGCCAGTGTCGTAACTAGGGGTGTGTATCGCCTAGTCTCAGGCGATACGATACGTATCCCGATACAAGGGTCACGATACGATACGATACGATATATCCCGATATTGAAGAATTAGACGATTAATGCGATTATTTTTTTACTACTTTGGAAACAACTATTCAGTAAACTAGTCCACCTTCATTAGATTTGTATCAAATACATTTTATCTATCTATCTTATGATATAAATGCTTTTCACTAATGTGCTTGTGACTGTGGTGTTTATGGTGATTATGTACCTTTGAACGGAAAACAGATTTCTTGGAAACCTAGTAATGAAACCAATTACTGGGGATGCACGTTTTCTAGTATTTCTATAGTTGGGAGTCCTTGGCGATCAGTAACTATTATGGGTTTCATCCATTAAAATATACAATAACTCAGACGGGGCATTTAAAATCGTGTCTACTCCACAACGGGTGTCACTCGTAGATCAGGGACATAATGACACGGGCATCACGCGCAGCAGTAGCACACAACTGAAGCAGAGGGGAAACTACATACAGCAGGCTCTTTTTAAACTTGTGTCGTAGTACTGCAGTGGCGAGACACAGGTTTAACATGAGCCTGCTGTATTTAGTTTCCCCTCGGCTTCGTTTAATTCCGTAATAAAATGCTACGAAGATAAATCCATGCTACGAAGATAAATCCTCTCCAAACGCAGCGGCGACGCACTCAGCAATATGCACAAAGCTGGTGGCTCTCGTAATAATCCAGGTCTCTGTCTTTGCTGTAAAAGCCAAAGCCAAATGTAGAGTTTTAAAAGAGCCCCGTAGCGTCTCATAGCTCATTCTTTTCCATGCTAAACTCTCCCTGTGTTTCTCCAACTCTCACTAAATTCTAGTGTTACTCAAGCGGGCTGCACGGTGCGCTGCCATCTAGCGGGCGGGAGTAAAAGTGCAGGACCAAATAGAGATGCTGCAATGAATATTTCCCCAAAAATAGATGTTTAAATATCGATACGGGCGCTTTTGTATCGATACGAGAATCGCGCGACGTAATATCGCGATATATCGGCGAATCGATATTTTTCAACACCCCTAGTCGTAACTGTGGCGGGACATATCCACACGAAGGTGATTGTCCTGCTCGAGGAAAAGACTGCAAAGCTTGTGGTAAGCTCAATCATTTTGCCAGGCAGTGTAGGTCAAAGTTACAAGAACAAAAGAGCTATGGGGCCAAACCAAAGTACCACAATAAGCAGCAGCATAAAGTGCACAAGAAGGTGTATAATGTCACTAACTCAACACACTGTGAAAGCAAAGACTCATCTAGCAGTGAAGATGACTATGTGTTTGTGACTACGAGGGCTGCCAAAAGAAACGCACCGGCAACAAAGGTCAATATTGGTGGTGTTGACTTCTCAATGGTCATAGACTCGGGTGCGAGTCTTCCCTCAACATGCTGTCACCACAACCGCAGTTAGTACTAGCTGATACTAACATTTCTCCTTATGGCTGTACAAGATCATTACCACTGACGGGCATGTTTACATGTGAGGCCGCTGCAAAAACAAAAAGACACTGTGCAGATTTTACGTGAAAAGTGGCAAAGGCTGTTCACTGCTGGGGTATGACACAGCTACACAGTTAGGTCTTATTAAGGTGGTCAATAGTGTGTCCTCACTAGGGTTGGGCGATGTCCCCTTAATTGGCAGTTGACGATGTTTACAGTGAACCATCGTGATGGACAATGATATCGTCCATATAAACATTTACATAGCCTATATATATATAGACTGAATTTTATTTACGTCAGGAAAAATGTGAGATTGCAGGATAAATGTATCTAAACTAAACATGATCTGAACAGAGTCATGGAACACGAATTTTGCAACAGAAATGCATTAAAACTCGACTTATTTAGAGCGTCATCTGCTCCTCAATAACAAGGCTCTTATCACACTAATACAGCTGTAATTCTGAGCTTATTATTTGCTTTTGCTCAATTTTAACGGAATGTTTAAGAAACAGTGGGTGAACGGGACAATATTTAGAAGTTTGCGTCGTAGCCTACGTTATTGAAGCTGCTCCATGCGCCGCTCGGTCCGTGTGCTCTGCACCACACCTCTTTATCTCCTCTCTCCGTCCTTCGTGAGAACATCCAAACCCATGCTCTCAGCTCTGATGTGAGATCCATCGCGGCATTTTAAAACAGTTTAGTTTCCGTGCGAAAAGCAAAGCGACACCACGCGGTGTTAAACAGCAGCTGCTTTTAGAGAGAGAGAGAGAGCCCCGCGTGTCAGAAATAGAGCAGCGCTGCGTCTTTATTTTAATAATTACGGCTAACACATCATGTCTTTGGGCTTCTGGTAGGCTACTTAAACTAGCGTGCATATTAGCTATATTCGAGATTTAATTTACAGTGCAATCCCAGAAAAGTTTGTAGGTTTACAAGGCCCACAGGAGATCAGCGGGTGTTACTGACAGGAGGGGCGTGGCATCACGATGGAGATGGCTCTCCATCGTGATGTTGCTCATCCATCGTCCATCGTCCCAACCCTAGTCCTCACCTCCACTCCGTACAGTGGCAGACAAATTGGTGAAGAACAACCCTGAGCTTTTCCAGGGAATAGGCAAATTAAAAGACTTTCAAGTCAAACTCCACATTGACACCACTGTCCAGCCTTCATGTCAACCACACAGACGTGTGCCATTTCACATCCACGAAAGAGTGGAAAAAGAGCTGGAAAAGCTTGAAGAATGTGACATTATTGAGATTGTAACAGGCCCAACGCCATGGGTCTCCCCGATAGTGTCTCCACCCAAACCAAAAAACCCAAACGAGGTTCGGATCTATGTTGATATGAGACAAGCTAACACTGCAATACAACGTGAGCGTCATATCACACCAACGATGGATGATGTCATTCACGAGCTAAACGGCGCCACAGTTTTCTCCAAACTTGACTTAAGAGCTGGATATCACCAGCTGGAGCTCCACCCTGAAAGCGGGTATATTACAACCTTCAGTACTCACAAAGGCCTCCACAGATCCAAACGTCTGAATTTCGGTATTTCTTCAGCAGCAGAGGTTTTTCAAAATGCCATCTGCCAAGCGCTACAAGGGATCGACGGCGTAAAGAACCTCAGAGACGACATCATTGTGCATAGTAAAACACAGGCTGCTCACGACAGAAGCCTTTCAGCAGTGTTCGGAGGCTCAAAGAAAAAGGCCGCACCCTCAACAGAGACAAATGTGAGTCCAGGCTGGAGTTCTTTGGATTCATTTTCCAAGCAGGTGGGATATCAGCTGACCCCAAAAAGGTTGCAGCTATTAAAGGTTCTGTATCATGCTATTTTAGCCATTCCAAGGTAAAGTATAGGCATTTATATGATATATTGTACCTCTATCACTATGGAGTACTCATTTTTGAGAGAAATAAGTATTTTGGGGGGGTATTTTCCCTACCCGGAAGACAAGACGCTTCGATTCAGTTAACTCCGCCCTCTCTCCGCTCATTCCACATTCACAGTATTATAAATATAAACATCGCTGCAAAAGTGAAGTTACTTCACATATTGCAGTTATAAGGAGTTGACATGTGCAACACAGTTTCATAAATGGCTAACACACACGCTAACACACATGCTAACACACGTTTTGATTGACTCACCGCTCAGTCTGGCCTCCCCATCGGGTTATGAGAATGCGTTGGTTATAAAAGTTAATCCACTTTGATTCTGGCCAAGGTTCACCAAGCATCCATCAGGTTGGTTGATATAGTAGCTAGCTGAATCACAGAAAGAAATTCCAACTTCTGGCGAGTGCACTCTTCTTTAGGAAGGTTGAATAGTCCTGTTCCTCTCGTAGCCAAAACAAGGATCTAATAGAGCCAAATGCGCATCCATGACATTATCATAAGCAAAATGAACAGGCGGTGTCCAGAGTAGGTTAGAAAGAGCTCCGTCTTCACAAACAATGCACCCTCTTACAACTTTCTCTCTTACAACAACAACAAAAAAAGAAGTTGTTTTATAAATTAAAATCAGGCCGTAAGGCATTACATTAGAGACGTAGAGCACTTCCGTTCCTTTGTGACGACACAAAGGAACGGCTCAGTCGTTTACCAGAAGAGGGCAGAGCAGCTGCTCAGAGAGCAGGATTCAGGAGGATTACTTAGAACTGCGTGAATGAAGCCAAAAACCGCTCTGGGGGTGTTTTTGATAAGGAAATAGCATAACAACATGGTTGTCGATTTTGCATGATATAGGACCTTTAAAGAAGCCAGCACACCAGACAGCCCCACAGAGGTGAGAAGCCTGCTCGGCATGGCAACGTACTGCGCTTGTTTTATCAAAGACTTCGCATCAATCTCAGCCCCACTTAGCGAGCTAACCAAGAAAGACACACCATGGCACTGGGGCTCAGAGCATGCTGCAGCGTTACAGGCTATAAAAGACAGCTTAACCAGTGATACTGTCATGTCGTATTTTGATCCAGACAAGCAGACTGAACTTGTTGTCGATGCTAGCCCTGTAGGTCTAGGGGCTATTCTTTACCAACTCAGTAAAGAGGGGGTAAGACACACAATAGCATATGCCAGCCGCGCACTCAGTGACGTAGAAAAGCGTTACTCGCAGACCGAACGAGAGGCACTTGCAATAGTGTGGAGCTGTGAACATTTTCATTTGTATTTGTATGGGAACTCCTTTACTCTCGTTACAGATCACAAGGCGCTGGAGGTGATCTGGAATAACCCCTGCTCCAAGCCACCTGCAAGGATAGAACATTGGGGTTTGAGACTGCAGCCCTACGATCTCAGAGAGTCTACAGAAAAGGAGCTGAAAATCCAGCTGACTACATGTCCAGTCATCCGGTTTCTACACAGCAGGGAGGGCACACCCGAGCAACAAAGGTGGCCGAAGAATATGTCAACTTCATGGCACAACACGCCACTCCCAAAGCAATGACTTTGTCTGAAATCCAAGGGGAAACCCTTAAAAGACCCTCTACTGCAAAAGGTCAGTGCACATGTAAGGAACAACACATGGCACACTATCACAAAAGATTCACAAGACGCCACTGCCCTCCAAAAGTACAGACAAATCAGCAGTGAACTGACTGTATCACATACGGACGACATACTACTTCGGGGCATAAGGATTATCATCCCTTCAGCCCTAGAGGAAAGGGTGTTGCAGTTAGCCCACGAGGGACATCAGGGCATTGTGAAAACAAAGACATTACTTAGGTCAAAAGTATGGTTTCCAAACATAGATCAAAAAGCAGAACTTGTCATTAAAAACTGTCTAGCATGTCAAGCCAACACTCTGGTGGCACAACTAGAGCCTTTGAAGATGTCTGAGTTACCAGAGTCCCCATGGCACACAGTTAGTGCAGACTTCTACGGCCCGCTCCCAACTGGGGAGTAATTATTAGTTGTCATGGATGAGTACACCCATTACCCAGTTGTCGAGGCCGTGAGATCCACCTCAGCCAATGCAGTGATCCCATGGATACATCATGGATAAGACATTTTCAATGTTTGGCATTCCCAGAGAACTCAAAACAGACAATGGACCTCCCTGTAATGGTGAACAATTTTCAAATTTCTTATCACACACGGGATACCAACACAGGAAGATAACACCTCTATGGCCACAAGCAAACGCAACTGCAGAGCGCTTCATGCGAACACTAGGAAAAGCTGTACGTGTAGCAGAGAGTCAGAGCTTCCCTTGGAAACAAACACTGCATACGTTTCTCCGTGAGTACTGCACTACACCACACAGCACCACTGAAGCGTCTCCTGCAGAGCTCGTGTTTCAACGTAAAATCTACACCAAGATCCCGGCACTCTCCAATGCTGCCCAACCAAATGCTGACCAACAAACTGCTGACCATGTGATCAGAGAGCGTGACAAACGAGCAAAGACAAAGATGGAACAAAATGCAGATGCACGCCATCATGCAAAGTATGCCTCTCTCCCGGTTGGTGACACAGTGTTGTGTCGCCAATCAAAACAAAACAAGCTGACGTCACCGTACAACTGCGACCCCTACACCATAACTCACATCGACGGCTCCATGGTCACTGCCAGCAATAAGAGACATTCCATCACAAGAAATTCGTCCTTCAAGAAAATAAACGCTGACCACCTTCCGACAGTGAAGACGAGGACATTACTGTTACGGATGCAAGGTACCCTCAGAGGCGATATAGGCGCCGCCCAGCGTACCTGAATGACTATGACGAGTCAGGTTAACGATCAGTGAGCTCACTACTCCAGTCATGTTCGACTGTTTTGACTGTTATGGTTTAGTGATACATTGTCTACGTTTTGCAATACTACCTGCTATTCATTTGTTGACATCTTTTGACCAAAACACAATTTATCTCACGTAATGCATTATCTAAAGCATTTTGCCAGCACATTCATAAGTGGTATCATATACACACAAAAAAAACTTTGACTAGCTAAGAAGCGATTTGTTTATTATTCTGTTAAAAAAAAAAAAAGGAGTGATGTAATGTTTATTACCGATTCAAACTGTCCCTGAATGTGTCATACTGCGAGGTGTGCATGCATACTATAACCAGGGCTGGACTGACAGAAAAGAAATAAGCTCTCGTAGACCTTTTGGTGACGACAAAATCACAAACTTTGATACAACAAGGGCGGCCAAATGAGGCTCAGAGCAATTTGTGTTTACCCTCAGATAGTGCTGGGCGATATGGAAAAAACCTATATCACGATATGGATTATTTTATATCGTGATAACGATACATATCACGATATACCACAATAATGTCAGTTTTCAGTTATTCTTTGAAAAGTTTGACAAAAATATCATTGCTTACTTTTTTCAACTTTATTTTGAAGCAGTGGGTTTGCTATGGATAATTTATATAGCCTATATTGTTAATGTCAGGAAAAATGTGAGACTGCAGGATAAATGGGCTAAACATGATCTGACCAGAGTCAACACGAATTTAACAACAGAAATGTGTAAACTCGTGCGTAGAGAACGACTTACTCAGAGCATCATCTGCTCCTCAATATCAAGGCTCATATTACACTAACACAAATGTAAATTGGAGCTTATTATCGCCATTTTCTCAACTTTAATGTAATGTTTAAGAAACAGTGGGCGAGCAGTTTGTATTGTACGTCTTTAGCTGCTCTACGCGCTGCCTGATCCGTCTCTTACAGCCTGCACCACGCCTCTCCTCTCTTCTCTCTCGTGTGTTTAATCCAGATCCACGCGCTCTCAGTCAGCTCCGATGTGAGATCAATCACTAAAAAGCTGTTTAGTTGCCGTGCGTAAAGCAGAGTGAAACCACGCGGTGTTTAACAGGGAGAGAGAGCCCCGCATGCTCAGAGATGGATCAGCGTCCATTAGATGTCGCCGTTGCTACAGCAGGTGTGGTGGCGGACAGAAATATCGTAAAGTAGGGTGGCGTCACAAAACCACAAGGCAGAGTTTCTTTGCGAAAAAGTTCTTTTTTATTCTTGTTTATAATCACTTAATATAAACTTAGAGGATGCATAGTGACAAGACAACACTAATACATTCTTGTGGCCTATTTAATGAAATATTTGCTTTAATAATTGATTAAATTAGGTTAGAAACGATACAAACGATAGAAGAGAAATGGCACGATAGACACTTTTCTATCGTCCCCACGATATGTATCGTCATATCGCCCAGCACTACCCTCAGATAGAGCACGACCCTCGGTAACACACAGGCGTGAAAAGGCATAATTATTATACTGACCTATTGTTCAATAAAGCACTTATAAGCGATACATTTTTTGTCTCAATATTAAGCGTCTGTGCGTATATGCATTTGTCCCGTTTCTTGTAAACCTTTGATATTTAACTGAAGTAATTTGTGTTACATTGTGTTTCATGCTTACTGCAGCTTGTGCGGTATTTTAACCCCCACCTGAACCGCGCACATTTTCTCCAGCAAAACCTAAAAGCTTCTTGTGTGTCAAGATAGCAACAAAAAATTAGATGAAAACGAGGATGAAAATATGTGCCGAAAACGCCAAAAGGGCCAAAAAAGAGCAACAGAAAATGCAAGAGAGCGACAAAAACGTGACGAAAAAAAGATGAAAAAGTGACGAAAAGTGATGAAATTGTGGCAAAAAACTTGATGAAAACACAGAAAAACAAAAAATGTCAAAAAGTGGCAACAATGCGAGGAAAAAGGAAAAAGCTCCATTTAGACGAGTTTTGTAGGTCTTAGCTTAATGAGGCGTTACTCGGGCCTATAGGCTGAAACGTTTTCAATCTGGGAAAAGGTGAACTGGAGAAAATGCACTCGGTGAAGGCGAGGCTTAAGAGGTTAAGAAAGATCACGGACTTTTAGAACAAAGGTTTACAGTGATTTTTATGCTCAAGGGTTAAAAGTATCTCATATCTTTAAAGTCAATCATGTTGTTTAATGCAACATTTTCCAACCTTCGGCCTACCCTCAGGCTTCTTGCGGAGTTGTTGTTTTTTGTTATAGTTTCAGTTTAGTGCGAGACATTAATGTCCCAAACCGAAGTAAAGGTGTGATTTCAGTGGAACATTTTACCGCATTGACCACCGCTGCTCTGAAAGTAAAGAATGTTACTCGGTCATCACGCTCGGTCTGCTTTGAAAAAGTGGATTGAAAGGGAACGTGCTGGTCACTTCTTTGCATGTTCGTGTATGTAGCCTCTACTTGATTATTTTTTAGTTAGCTCTCCTATTGACCAACGACATTACCACACGCCGCGTTTACCGTGTATCAAAATGCCTCCGACTGGTCTATATTGGATGTGACTTTGTTGAGGTTTAGTAGCAAAGTAAATGTTACTTTAAGCCAGACCACAAACTGTAGCGTTAGCATCAAAGACACCTCGCTCACCTTTCATCCGCCATTAGGATACTGTCGAACAAATCCTCCGCCTCCGGACCCTCGGACATCTTTGCTCTATATCAGGAGGTGATCTTTTGAAAATGAAAAGTGGCCGAAACATAGCAGATACAACCATTGAATTATATAGATACAACTAACAACTAACAACAGCCGCCATCTTGGTCCTCCTCGGCACAGTGAGAACATCCGCTCCACATGTCCGGCTGTTCGCCGCCTAACGGTGGGGAGGGGGATAACACCATACGAGCTCGGGATATTATCAGGAGTTTTTAACTTCTCATACTTTAAATCAAAAGGTCCGAAAAATAAAATTCACAGACGCCAAAGGTCCGAAATTTTTTTCTGTCATTGCACTAAAACTGTAAACATTTAAATATAAAACATGTAAAATGCATTTATACATACACTGAGAACCAGATGTTTACATACACTTCATAAGACGACATATTTAAATTGTTTTCTCACTGTCAGATATGAAACCAGAATTAATTTAGAATTTAAATATATATATATATATATATATATTTATCAAATTCCAGAAGAAAGAGAGATTTTGGGTTTATATAACTTTTTACAAAACCAAAAGTTTACATAAATTTCAATAATATTTGGTAGTGTAACGCCCCCTATGTAACGATCACCAGGGTCCAAGGAGACCAAGACAATAAGAAAGGTTTTGGGTTTGTTTATTTTGAAAAAAGTGTAAAAAAGTTTAGGGAGGAGCAAGTAAGTCTAATGGGGTCCAGCTGGTGTTGCTTTGGGGAGAAGGAACTTGGGCGAATGACGGGCCAGTTGGTTTGGGGGTCCAAGGCTTTGGGTCAGCGAGGTGGCTCTGCAAGTTGGTAACGGCTGGTGTTCCAATTCTCGCCATGTAACCATGTGACGATGTGATGTTGACATTTTTCACGAGCTCGGCACATGGATCTTTAATAAAAGGCTTGGTACTATCGTGGCTAGCTGTGCGCTATCATGGCTAACTGGCTGTTGTAGACCTGCCGTCTCCCCGTGAAGTCGACAGGAACAGGAAAGGATTGCTATGAAAGTGGTGTGTGATGTTCATGATACTGTACTGACTTGAGATAACAGGTAATACAGGCTTCAGTCTTACCATATGAGTACTTTGGTGTCTTTTACACTACACACAAAGAATAATAATTAAAAGAAAAATCACTCTCTCAACCAGTCTCGAACTCACTCCAACTGTTCAAAAAAGGTGAGGTTTAGGATATCTGCGCTAACCCCTACAATGCCACACCAGTTATGGTTTTAATGCTTGTATTTATCACATATTCTGTACTCATCACAGCCATGCCATTCCAACAGCCATGTCAAAATGTGAGTCACCAATTGACATGGGATGTTAATTGTACGACGAGGATGTGTCCTTTCCTCATCCTGTTAATGCATATATGTGCGCATGACGTCACCCTGATGACACTGTTTGCAGCTGTTGGCTGTTGGTAGAGCTCTAAAAGCTACAAAATAGCATTAACTCTAATTGACATGGTGGCCTATGCAGACAGTTGACCACAGCGTGTCTCTGTCATACTACAAACCTTTGCAGGAAGGGCGCACAAAACTTGTTTTATGCATAAATACATATTTATTGATGAGCACTGCAGCCCTCGCCACGTCCATCTCGTTATTTGTTTGGTTACACTCAACATATGTTTGGTTACACTATTATTTTGTCGATATGCTCATATATGCGCAATGTGAGGTCCATAGAGATTAGTACATTTCTACTTGCTCGTAATTGCTTGATTAAGGTTCACCACACATTCAAGTGATCTTACTGTTGCAGGCTGGACTTGCCACTAGATGGAGCCTTGCCGTCCCTCTTCCAGGTAGTCACGGAGCTCACAGGTATTCAGAGTATTCTGTTTATCGTAGCTGCTGTTTAAAATTAGTTGGTGATCAGGCAATTGTATCACTTTTAGCTCAGGCCTGCGCCGCGGTGTACAGGTGGCCGATGGCCTGGCTTTTTGTCCTCCGTGTGGGTTCCTCCGGTTATTTGTGCCCTGACAGCGCTCAGAGGAGGTATGTGTTTGTTTTGATCAAGGCAGTAGTAAAAGTGTAGTCTAACGTTTTCTTTTTAAATAGGTTTCCACACCAACACCATGGCTGTCTCGCCTTTTGCCCTTTTACCTTGTACCCATGTCGCCTGGGTGTTTTCCTCCACCGTGGTCAATCCATTGGGATACTCTGACAAAACTAGTGCCCACACTGGTCACAACCAACGTGAGAATGTGAACTGAAACATAAACATGTTTTTATGGTACTTGGTGAAATTAAATCTAGGCCTGAAACAACTAATTGATTAATCGACAACTAATCGATTATTGAAATAGTAGACAACTATTTTAGTAATGGATTAATCATTTTCTAGTAAATACAGACTCAAATAGAGCAAAAATGACATGAAAATTCAGGTTCAGGCAAAATTTACCATGCAGGACTGGACTGCCTCCCAGCACTCATTAAGAGTCCTCGCTCCTCTTCTGTACTGGTGCTGCAGCTGCTGTATCTTATCCTCCAGCCTCCTCCATTTCCTTTCACACTGGGCCTCCACTAGCCTGTCCTTAGCCATCCGTAAACTCCGGTAAATTATACTTTCCCTACATGTACGTCTGGGATTGATCTCAGTGGCTGCGTTTCATCGGTTGAATTTCAACCTACCATTCAGTAAGTGGGAGAGGCAGGTGTTATAGGTGAAGTCAAGGATTTGCGCCACATTTGCTGGTTGTAGTTTTTTCAATGGAGGCGGAAACGAACGTAAAGGAAGCTCTTCAATCCGTTCTGGCTCGGCTCCCAAATATCCAGATAATAAAAGAGTTATGACAGCTGCTTGACGCACATTACATACGTCACGACCAAACGCTCGCGAAAATCAGATCCAATCATTTCAAAGGAGTTCACCCCTCCCACCTGATAACAGAATTGTGAAGATCCAGACCCTTGTACGAAACGAAATGAGTACGAGGGTATGGTAAAACAAGGCTTGGCTTCCACCAGCCACTGCTCATCTTTGAGCTGGAGGATGAGGGATGGGTGGCGGTGCTGCATACCAGCGTTCCATCCAATGGGTGAGGAACGCTCTTCTCTATGGTCCTTATGGCGGGGAGCTGACGTTGCTGTATTACCACTCCCTTGTGGCCAGGGGCGACTCCAAGAAACACTTGGGAGCACTGAGTCTAATGAGACTTCAGACCTTCCGAGAGCAGCTTGAAAGCCGGGCTCCTAAGAATTTTTCTTTTTCTAAAAAATGCTATGACCCATGTGACAACACTGGGGTAGGTGAAATATTTTTAACCTCGCTGGCTTTTGTTTATCAGCCCGAAATAGAGGAAGCCTTTTCAGTGCATTGGCTCCAGAGCATGTCAATCTAGCGCTGGAGCTCTGTGGAGGCTCCACCCCCCTATGAGCGCAGGGCTTCCCGTCTTTTTGCCCTTTTAAGGAACAGGCTGCGTCTATCTCTAATTATTATATCCTTGGTTCCATCTGTGATAAAAAGCTGAAATAGGAACAGAACAGAACTACGGGGCCCATTGGTGTGTCATTTTAAAATCTTTTGTGCTTCAATTTCGAAATCAAGTGCGTAAGTCAACAGGGACGTGATTTCTTCAAATGAAGGTAGAGTCTATGCCAAGTAGAGTCTATTGATTTTTTTTTTTTAATTGATGTATTTATTTAAAGCAGTACTAAGTAACGCTTGCACCCTAGAGGCCATAAGCTCCACTGCAGGTGTCATAGCATGTTGCGTTTTTTTACTCATTAATTGTCCGTGAGAGTAAATTAGTCCATGGGCCAAACCCCAAAATCTGGCATATCGGTACCACGAAAGGTGACGAAGGCTATCGTTGATTTTTAAGTAGGTCCATGTCTGAGGTTTTTATTTTTGTATGATAGCCTTTTCAGAGTTACAGCTTTATCATAGTTTTCAGCTCTTGAAGTGTACCACCCCCATGTCGAAAAAGTCGCTTTTGACACTGGTCCATATTTTGGTTTAGGCCATTTCTGGCCCATTAGATAAGGATTTACACCACTGTATTTGGTATCATTGTAAAGAAGATATTTTCATGTTTCATTTGTGCCCAAATGTACTACTCTGTGACTATTACCGTGGTAACCATAGCTCCTCAAACTCAAACCTGAGGACATTTTTTCACCATTTTCGCAAAAACTGTTTTACTACGTTTAACGCTGTTTCTTCCAGGAACATCACAGACACAAATGTCTGATACTGGGTAACTCTCTAGACTCTGAGGATTCAGGAAATGTAAAACATGTCAGTACTGTATCAACTTAGGGCCTCACAGTGAGCCACAAAGTAAAAGAATGTTCATCTCATAGAAGCATCTCCCATAGAATAAGCCTATATCTGTCATTCCAAGGTTGGAACAACTGGTGAGACTTTCTGACCGGGACAGGCCCAATGCAACTTAAAATTACATTTTTGTACATTCTGTATCATATAAACTGTATCCTAAGTTGTAAAAAATATCCATATTATGTAGCATACACACAGTAAACGCACTCACTGACAGTCTCATTCACTTTGACTCTAACACGACTGAAACCACATCATTTCACATTGGCAATTGGTAAATAAATAAAGTTTTTAGCAATATAACATTGTAGACACCATTATCTTTTTCCTCTAGAGAGTTGTGCAGTCTAATGGCCCTGGGACAAAGACACAAGGGGGTTAGTAATGTCAGTTCACTGTAAGAGGGGTTCAATTTCTGAATTCAATATCTGGGCTGGGTCATTCTTCCCATATCTATGTTAGTTTTCTCCTGCACTGTTTTCCATATCACTAAACATGTACAATAGGATCTCATCTCAGGCCAGGACTCTTCTGACAAAGATTACCGGTATGTATCTCAGTGGAACCTTCCCTGTTCAATAAAAGGGTCAAATAAATGATGGTTTTGGAACCGAACAATGTTCTCTGCTCGAACACTATTGAGCCTCATTACTGAGCCGGGCTTCTTTGTGGTTTGTTCAGTTGAAGTTCTTCAACTGAACAAACCAGTTGAAGTGATTTGTAAGTAGTAAGTTCTTCTTACTAGTGCTCCTGCAGTACATCACAGTAAGGTAACACACTTGCATGTGTGCAGAAACTTGTGCTGCAGTGTGCAGCAGTTTTAAAAGAAGCTCCACTCCACAGGAAGTAGAAAGTAAGTGCTTTGTTACTGTATAATTGTGTGACGAAATTGCATTCAGGTGTTGGGTTTGTCCTGAGTTGCTGCGACTGAGCCACAGTGGGCCAACCTGAGCAGTATGTTTTTAGAAGTCAGAGAAACTGGAGTACCCGGAAGAAACCTGGCTGCCTTCAGTGATCTCCTGAAATCCTCGCTGCACCATTTCAGGGGTTTGTCTGTGTTTCATAGCGTGGTGTCCTGCACTGGTCAGCTCCTCCACCTCTTCCTTCCTTTTCCTCCTGTATTAATGTAATCAGGCCAGTGCTACCAAACTTGGTGCTACTCAGACACATCCACAGTGATCTTCCTGGGCTCATTGTGTACTTTGTTTCTACATCATACACTCATATCCAGACGACCCAGTCGAGGTGATCAAGTCCTGCCTTATTAGGGTTGGGACGATGGACGATATCATCGTCCATCGTGATGGATGAGCAACATCACGATGGAGAGCCACCATCGTGATGCCACGCCCCCTCCTGTCAGAAACACGCGCTGATCTTCTGTGGGCCTTGTAAACCTACAAACTTTGCTGGGATTGCACTGTAAATTAAAGTGATAGTCTGGATTTCTAAATGTATTACAAATTTTAAGAAATGTACAAAATTGACCTTCTGGCCTTAAGTGTTGATATAAAGTAAGTAAAAATATTTATTATTATATTTTTGTTAAGTCCTCCTTCTCTGATCTCAGCAACTACTCAAGAGTCCCCTCGCCGATGGCGTTAACCAATAAAATGCGAGTAAGACGATGATTGACACTTCATGCGCACTGTAGGCTCGTGCCCGATAACTGAGCACGCGCAGCCGCAGAGAGTGTTTCTGTTTCTGCTACCTGTATCCTCCGCCATTACCCCGGAGCGCCCCTGCAACAACAACCTGCACACGGACAGAAGCTACGACTGCTTGCCTGCTACTTCTCAAAAGAAATTTAAATGGTTCAAAAGCCCATCTAGCAGAAAGACTAATGCAAGATAGATGTGGAGTTTATATCGGAGAGTCGTTCAACAGATGGACGGAGCTTCGTGAGCTCAACGAAAGAACAGATGAAGAGTTGGCAACGTTTCTTATGGACAGGTAAATGCATGACACTTTGAAGTATTCATGGCGACAATTTGTTGAATTTAGTGCGCCCGTCGTGATTAGGCTTTTTGCAAATTCTAAGCGCTAATACGCTAGCTAACTATGAACTGTTTGCATCGCGTTATAAAGCTATAAGGTTAGCCTACTGTAAACAATGACACTGGTCACCACGGATGTTTTTCACAACGTTACACGCACGTGTCTTCACTATGTATATTTCTGTGCATACTGGCATTACATCAAATGCAGCATTGAGATTTGGAGACGTGCAGACATGCAGTAGGTCTAATGCCAAACTCTAAATGTAGTGCTAGCATCTGATGTTTATTGTATGATAAATGATTGAAGGCCAGCGGGCTACATATGTGTTTTGAAGGAAATGCGATTAAAAATATAGCTTACTCTGTAAGAATTTTTAATTAGAAATGAACAATGTTGTTACGTTTTGTGTAAATATGTATAACTATGTTTCCAGTTACCAAACCGGATCAGGGGCTCCAACATCTACTCCTATATATAAAAAAACAACTATTTCCTGCTGTGCCAACACTATCGAGCATCCACGGGGACTTATCTGAGAGGTAAGAATGTTTTTTTGTAAATTAGATTAGCACTCAACACCACAGTAAAGGGCAGACACAAATTTTTATTGAAATTCAAAGCCCCATACCCCAACAATGTGTGAACTGTAGTGGATTGAAGATAATAGTCTAATGAAATGGCGTGCACAGCCTTACTGATGCTAGCCATGGAAAAATAGATACTCAAACACCACAAAACCACAATCAATTGGTTTAGAAAATTATTCATAAACTGCTATTCTCTTGTATTTGTAGAGATACCAATTTTGAACAGGGACTGAACGTCTTGGAGCAAGAGGAAGCCCTTTCTTCAAGAACTGCAGAGTAAGTAAAACATGTTTATTATCTGTGTAGTTGTCACACTGGTCATTGACAATGAAATTAAAATAATGTTGTTTTTTGTTTAGTTTACCATCAGTTGGTTTTCCTGAGGAGGAGTACAACCACACTGTGAGGATTTGAGCTTGTGTTTACAAAAACAAGTTTAAACCAAAACTTGTGTACATAATGCTAATTTATAATGCTAATGTTTACACACTGTGTTCACAGGACAGGGGCCTCTCTGAGAAGGAAAACAGACCTGAATGACCTTCAGCACATAAGTGAGCAGGACACAGGGAGAGGTCCACATTACAGAAGTGTTTACTGATGCCCACTCACAGATTTCTGCTCTTTTCAGTAAGTGTCATCGTATTTATGTTATGAAACTTGTAATTGGACACATCTAAAGCAATTATAGTTTTAATTTTTGAATTTATAAACCTGACACAGGAAATGGGATATACAAAGACAGAGGTGTGGAGCACACATGATATGTAGCATGGGTCTAAGAACTTGGGCAAAAAGCTACATGCAGTAAGTAAAATTGTGAGCTTTGTAAAAGATGCTTATTGTGCATTTATACTGTACATGTATTTGATTTTTGTTTCTTTTCTGGGTAGACTGGCCAGCAACACGGATGTTTCACAACTACAGTGGAACATAGACGGGAGAAAGAGTGGAGAGTGAAAGGTTCAACGGCGCAATACTCTCAGGGAGGTAATTCTAAAAGAACGTTGGTTCAAAGAACTACCAAAGTATCTGAAGTTTAGGTATTGCATAAAAAAAAAATTATAGCAGCTCCAAATTATGCAAACATTTTTGTAGATCAACTGCATGGCTGGAGGCATTGCACAGTCATCTTATGTACGCCAGCAAAAGACTCAGTTATGACCCGGCCATTATGGATATAAGAATGTAACTTGCAGCCCTCACCATGTATACTGACCTGCAAAAAGGATGCTGATGGGTGTATAATTGTATACAGTATGTACACATTTTGTAAACTATGTATCTTCATTGCTTTTCTATTATTTACTTTTTTAGCATTATTTTGTCTCTCTTTCAGATACCTTTTTAAAGTATTCAATAATAAGTCTACGTGCTGCAGGATTTATACAGTGAAGGTTGAGAAGGACTATTCATATATTCCAGAGCTCCAGACAATGATTGTTGCTGCACGGTTGAACAGCACGCCCTGCAAAATTGAGATCCTCAGACAACTGGGTTTGCTTTTAGCTGTCCCTGCCTCAACAACCCAGGAGTGACTCCAACACACCCAAGGAGATGGTATGGACTCATTTATTATCACAATATGGAATACAGAAATTGCATACATCCATGATACATTCTTTATCCTTGGCTTTTTTACAGGTCAACGATTGCCACAGAAATATCAATAATTTGTCATTTTAATTGTAAATAAAGTTTTTGTTGAAAAATAGTTGACCATTGTTTGTTTATATCTGTAAACAAATGTTTTCCTGACAAGTTATGAGATGCTATTTCTGTGCAAGAGCTTTTTTTAGGCAATATGTTAGTTGTGCTTTGAAAGTACAAGTCTTTATTATATTGCATTCTTTTATTCTCATAAAACAAACCAAAGTGACTTCAATTGAAATGTAAATTACAATCGATGTGGTATAAATCCAATGTAGTGCCCATCAGAATCAGAAAATGTGTCTGAATTAGTCTCCACGTGTGGCACTTTAGATATGAAGTTCTCTAGAGGTGGGCATTTCCCGGCAGTGGGCACAACTGCACCGGGGGGCTGATTTTCAGTGGGTGAGTGTCTTCCAGGAGGTGCAGTGTGAGAGGTGATGTCAAACAGAACACCAGGGTCTTTGTCCTCCACCCTGAATAACACGTCTTGATCTCCAGAGTCATATTCTGTATGTGTCCTACTCCCTATACAAAAAGAAAGTGTAGTTTTGTTAGTTTATTACAATTGATGTAAATGGTTATGCAGATGTCTGAAGGGACTTACACGTTCGAAGTGTAGCCTCTGCTTTATGAACACGGGCTGAATCCTCTTCACTAAAGTCTAAGCTGGGTGTCCAGCTGCCTCTGGCCACAGATGCTTTTGGAGCATCTAGCATCTAGAATCGTTTGCTTGATGCTGCAGGTGGGGTTTATTTATCATCGGAGTCTCTCACAGAGTTTTGAAGACAAAAAAAGATAAAACATAATTAGAAAAAACAAAACATAAGCAATAAGGCCCAAATCTAAAGTGGTTTAAAACACAAAAAAGATGACAGACAGGACCGGACAGTAAATCGTACTAACTTTGTAACTGTTAGCATCATAAAAGTAAACCATGTTGCATGCTAAACTATGTCAAAACTACATGTTCACTGGATATGCCGTTTAATTGAAATTTTAGTACAGAGTTAGCTGCATAAACGTGTTATCCCCAAAAACACAAAGATTTTGTACCATAAATGCATCGTTACCTCGGATAACTCCATTGTTGACACTGTCACCGTAATGTCTCCTCCTCGTCACTTCTTGGCCCATTGAACCTCGCGCGTGCACGGGAAAACAGCCGTGGCTTCCAAGACAAATCAGGAAGGGAGGGGAGGGAGCTTGGGCCGTTTTTTTCAAAAAGAGTCCCTCTCTCTCTCTCTTTCTGACAACATCCAGACTATCACTTTAAATCTCGAATATAGCTAATATGCACCCTAGTTTAAGTAGCCTACCAGAAGCCCGAAGACATGATGTGTTAGCCGTAATTATTCAAATAAAGATGCAGCGCTGCTCTGTTTCTGACACGCGGGGCTCTCTCTCTAAAAGCAGCTACTGTTTAACACCGCGTGGTTTCGCTTTGCTTTTCGTACGGAAACTAAACAGTTTTATAATGCCGCGATAGATCTCACATCGGAGCTGAGAGCACATGGGTTTGGATGTTTTCACGAAGGACGGAGAGAGGAGAGAGAGGAGAGAAAGAGACGCGGAGGTACGAGGCTAGAGCACACGGACCGAGCGGCGTGTGGAGCAGCTTCGTTTTTGAAGCTCCGACGCAAACTTGTAAATATTGTCCCGTTCACCCGCTGTTTCTTAAACATTACGTTAAAATTGAGCAAATGCAAATAATAAGCTCCGATTTACATTTGTATTAGTGTGATAAGAGCCTTGTTATTGAGGAGCAGATGACGCTCTGAATAAGTCGTTCTCCTCTGAGACCTTTACGCACGAGTTTTAATGCATTTCTGTTGCAAAATTCGTGTTCCATGACTCTGTTCAGATCATGTTTAGTTTAGATACATTTATCCTGCAATCTCACATTTTTCCTAACATAAATAATATGCAGCATATATATAAATGTCTTTAAAAATGCTTATAATGAGAGATGGACGATATCATCGTCCATCACGATGGTTCACTGTAAACATCGTCAACTGCCAATTAAGGGGATATCGCCCAACCCTACGCCTTATGGGGTTTCACTTTTCAGCCCACTTGATCCACAACTTTTTACAATATCTGCAACGTTCTTGAGGGCATTTGTCTTGAGTAATTCCTTTACTGAGAATATTTTCAACTCTCTTTGGAGTCTAGTTTAGTATTTTATGTATTTGTAGACGCAGAAGGTCCCACATGGCCTGGGATATTGAACCCAGGAACTTCTTGCTGTAAGGTGACAGCTAGACATTCAGTCACTCTGGAATCCCCTTGCACAAACCAACATGCTTATCGAAAAGGGTGAAAGGAATACCTCTAAGTCCAGGAAGTTGTGGAAATAGGAAGTTTAGCTACAGCTTAAACACAGCCACAGTGCTGTGTCCTGCAGAACTCCTGCAGCTGAGGGAGATGGAAATGCTTTCTCCCAGACACACAAACTGCAGTTGATAAGTTGGTTATCCAAGAACCAAGCTTTTCCTTCAACAGTTGAAAGGCTTATACGATCTTGCAGAGCCAGATCTATACCGAATTAAATGGGCTGTAAGTGGGCAGGGCAGACTCCTGTGGCCAATGGTCATTGGTCATGTTATGTTGAACAACCTTTTTCTTCAAACCAGACTCTGCGACCGGGAAGAAGCAAGGGAGAAAGGTGGTGGAGGAGTGGGGTGAATTACAGCTAAGTGCGGACTGGCAACACAGCGGGACCAGCTTTACATCTTTTTCTCTCAGACACGGACAGTGGTTAACTCAAGTTTTTAGTTTGACCTGATAGAGCTTTTCAAAGCCCATAATGCTAAAGGAAGAACACCAGGCAGCGCGATGTAAACTAGGAAAAGAATGTGAGTCTTGTCTTGTTTGGAGCAGTGCTGTCCTTGCGCCAGGTGGAAGATCTGGCCCGAAAAGTATTGAATGTGCAGGAGAGATTGCATACCCTGAGTGGTTAGTCTAGTTCTCTTGCCTCACAGCATGAAGTTCAATTTCTTTTTGTGTGGAGTTTACATGCTCTGTCTGTGTCTGGACAGATTTTCCTTTGGGTGCTTTGGTTTCCTCCATCAACGTAAAAATGCACAGCAGGATCATTTAGCTTGGTGATTCTGAACATGAGCATGGCTGTCCACTGCTTCTGACATGTTACGGGGCAGTAATTATTGTAAAGGGACAATAACGTACAGTTTAGAGCTGTGGCTCCAATTGAAATGCATTATCTGAATTACAGTAAAGTTCGCACACAGTTGTAAAAGTTCTGAGTATCCATAAATCTTGACTTCAGTGTGTTCTTCTGGACCTCGATCCCTCCTCTGTGCATGTCCAAACCTAGAATCAATCAGCCTCAGACCCTTGATCTTCTGCATTGTCCTCACCACTTCCCTTATGCATACTTGCTGTTTTTCATCTCCTCATACAACAGTCATGTGCAACTTGTTAAGTCCAGTCTGAGCATATGAAGTATCTTCAAGATTCCAACAAACACTTGTTTCACCCACTGGACACTTATGATACATTACTTGTGCTGGATAAAGTATTCTCTTGCTAAGATTTGCCTGTTCTTTTTTCACTCCACACTTTCAAATAAAAGTCCTAAATTGAATAAGATGCTGTTGAAGAGCTTCTGCAACTTTGGTGTTGAGACAAAAATGTGCACAAGAGGCAAAAAGAGATAATCCCAAACAGGGAATGGTTTCAGAGGTGGAGTCTGCGGAGCACTTTTTCCTCACCTTCCTAGACACTGTTTTCTAGTTGCATTTGACTGGGCTCGGTATAACTATTGTCAGCCTGAGGTGATGCTGAACCCTGCAGAGGTGGCACAGTCCAGGATGACATCTCAATATTTGTTTCCAGCATACTGTGAAGAGGATGACGAATTATTCAGGAAAGGGCCACAGCTCTACATTTAGACCTCCACGTTTTTCTTAAACTGGGCTGCAAGGTCCAAGCAAGAATGGACTCACTGTGTTGAGTGTGTCTGACTAAAACAACAGAAAGGTTGGCCTGAGGGCCACCAAGGATTTACTGTATTACTCTATCTAAGCAGCATCAGAAAGTCTCAGGTCTTGATTTTGACCAGAAACTGGAGCCTCTATTTTGCCCTTCCTGGGAAAATCTGCTTTGTTTGTGCAACACTCTTCGACCCAGGTTTTCACGCATCCTTCCATTTTCTTCTAACGTACCCATGGTCAGGTCATGGATGCAGCAGCAAAGCAGAGCTTTCCAGACATCCCTCACCACTTCCTCTAGCCCTTCTGAAGGGATCCTGAGGCGTTCCCAGGCCACATAGAGACATAGTGCCTCCAGTGTGTCCCTAGCCACCTCAGATGGCTCCTCCCGATGGGAAGGAGCAGCGGCTCCTCCTGATGGGAAGGAGGCTCTACTCCGATTTCCTCTGAGGTGACTGAGGAAACTCATTTTGGCCGCCTTTATCTGCGATCTTGTCCTTTCGGTCATTACCCAGATCTCATGACCATAGGTGAGGGTGGGAACGTAGATCGATCGGTAAATCGAGAGCTTTGCCCCGACTCAGCTCCCTCTTCACCACAACAGTCCGATACAGCGACCGCATCACTGCTGACGCCGCACCGATCCGTCTATCGATCTCACGCTCCATCCGTCCCTCACTCGTGAACAAGACCCCGAGATACTTGAACTCCTCCACTTGAGGCAAGGACTCTCCACCGACCTGAAGAGGGGAAGCCACCCATGGCCTCGGATTTGGAGGTGCTGATCTTCATCCTGGCCGCTTCAATCTCGGCTGCAAACCGCCCCTGAGCAGCTGAAGGTCCTGATTTAATGAAGCCAACAGAACACCTTAGATCCTGAGGTTGTCCCACACCGGACACTCTCCGGTCCCTGGCTATGTCTTGAAGTTCTGTTCATAAAAGTAATAACTAAACTTTTGTTTTTTTCATTTATACAGCGCATTTCATGTGGCCAGAAAAGACTCAGTGTGCCTGGGAAGGAAATAAATAAATTACACAACATAAAAAAAACAACCTCAAATACGTTAATAAAGAGCATACAAAAAAAACAATCCATGTACAAAGAACTTAAAATAACTTCAGAAAAGCTAGATAAATTGTTTAATCAAGTAAAAATATGCACTGTCTTGCTTAGACGACTGTGATTCAGTCCTGGACGAGGCTAAACTGTAGTTGTTTTGTGTTGACTCTTCATGTCCTGGTAACACCTCACACCTCACCATCTTTATACTACTATAGTTTACTTATTAGTAATGAAATAAAACAACTTTATGTAAAGGACCTTATAAAACTATTTATTAATTTACTAATCAGTAAAAAAAGGGTGTAGTTCGTAGCAAACGTGTGGTTTATGGTAACTCCACCTTCAGAACAGAGCACCGTTTTCTACAGCAAATACAACTTAGTGTGTAATGTACAACAAATACATAAGGTATTTTAGGCATAACCATGTGGTGTCTACAAAGCAAAACTGTTGGAATTATCTTGGATTATGGAGAAATTTTACACAGATTTAGAGGGCTACGTATATTGTAGTAGTGAAAGAACAGAATGATATTGTGTGTTTGGCATACATATAGGCGCAATGATAAATAGCTATAATATATAAAATATATGAACAATTTTTTTGTGAAAATACAGAACTTCTCTTCTCCATAAATGTCATTTCAAGTTTCATTGGGCCTGTCCTGGACAGAAAGTCTCACCAGTTGTTCCAACCTTGGAATGACAGATATAGGCTTATTTCTATGGGAGATGCTTCTATGAGATGAACATTCTTTTACTTTGTGGCTCACTGTGAGGCCCTAAGTTGATACAGTACTGACATGTTTTACATTTCCTGAATCCTCAGAGTCTAGAGAGTTACCCAGTATCAAACATTTATGTCTGTGATGATCCTGGAAGAAACAGCGTTAAACGTCGTAAAACAGTTTTTGCGAAAATGGTGAAAAAATGTCCTCAGGTTTGAGTTTGAGGAGCTATGGTTACCACGGTAATAGTCACAGAGTAGTACATTTGGACTCAAATGAAACATGAAAATATCTTCTTTACAATGATACCAAATACAATGGTGTAAATCATTATCTAATGGGCTGGAAATGGCCTAAACCAAAATATGGACTAGTGTCAAAAGCGACTTTTTCGACATGGGTGTGGTTCACTTCAAGAGCTCAAAACTAATATAAAGCTGTAACTCTGAAAAGGCTATCATACAAAAATAAAAACCTCAGACATGGACCTACTTAAAAATCAATGATAGCCTTCGTCACCTTTCCGGTACCGATATTTGGTCTGGCCCATGGACTAAATACTACGCTGACAGAAAAGACAAAGGGAGAGAGGGATATTGTACATCCAATTACACAATGGAGATCATTTTTTTCACTCAAACTTGGCTGTAAATACTGTTTAAATCGCTCTAGCCCACAGTTAGCTTTGCCCGTTAGCCTGTTAGCTTCTTCTTCGTGATTCCATTAGTGTCCATTGCTGCTCCAACCCGGTGGCAGTCAAGTTACAATTGTGGTTTTCTGGCCAGAGACACCAGGGGGAGATGAAACACCCCCCAATCATCCCATTAACACTTGTATTGTGCTATGTACAGCACTTGGGTTGTTGTAAAGCGCTTTAGAAATAAAACTTGATTGATTGAATGATAAATATGTCAGATTATAGCCATAGGTTAATTTTCATCTGTTCCCTAGAGAGGCTGATGTGAAAGATCACATAAAACATTTAAAGGGGGGGTATTATGTAAAATCGACTTTTTCAAGCTTTACATCATGTTATTATGTCATTCCCTCATTAAACACATGCTTGGAGTGTTGCCTTGGCTCATTCACGTATGTTTGAGTTATCTTTAAAAACTTAGACGGCAGCCATTTTAGGTGTAGCTATGCCTCAGTCCTCCTAGGAACGCCCCCACCTCCTGGAGACACCTCTGGACCTTTAGTCACCAGCCGAGTTACCAACCACTGCTCCTCAGCTCAGCAGAGCCCCCTCCCCGCATGTCGAGCGCAGATGTAAACACAGTCATCATGGAGGATTAGCTTCATGTGTTGTAAACCGGAGCTACAGCAGCTCTGAGACTTTTACAAAGACACACATCAGTGTTTCTGTTACCTCAACACCCAGGATTAAAACCGGTGACAAGAAAACGTATTTCCATGACGGGATCTGCACTGGGAATGTGCTTGGGCCTTGATGATGCCCTGATAGCATTCCCTCCGGAGAAAGCTAATATTACAAGCTAAAGCTCCGGTCATCACGTGAAAACGAGAAATATGCACGAATAAAGTCAATAAAACCACCATCTACACAATGAACCGTTTAACAATGATCACACACTGAGACAAGATTGTTGATTTTGAAGTTTATTGCTCATATTTACAATGGGTCGTAGCCAGAGCTAACAAGCTCTTAGCAGTTAACCGCTAACAGCTAGCTCGGATCGACTTATTGAAAACAAGTAGCCTATTAAGACTAGACTAATAATGTCAATAAAACCGGCAACTACATGAAGCAGCCTTTGGGATGATCACACACTGAGCCTGGCTTGTTGATTGTTAAGTTTATTGCACAAATTTCATCTACAATGGGTCATAGCCGAGTGCTTTTCTCCCCGAGCTAACAAGCTAGCCTCGAGGCACTAACAGCTAGCTCGGAACGATTCATAGAAAACAAGGAGCATAATTATGCACGAACAACGTCAATAAAGCAGGCAACTACTTGAAGCAGCATTTGTGATGATCACACAATGAGTAAGGCTTTACACATTTGTGGTTTATTGTAGACTTCTCATCAACAATGAGCTGTAGGCAATTGTTACATGCTAACGGTGGTAATCTCGAATAATTGTCCACCTGCACAGATAATGTCCCTGGGGAGATCCTGGTGTACACCATGGGGTATGGTTAAAGATCCATAGGGCATGGCAGTAGCAAAGAATGACTAACCTCCAAATAGCAGGTATTTTTCAGGCAAGAGCTCCTTCGGTGTGGATGTCACATGATAAATTTGCACATGTAGTTTGCACAGTTGGTTTTATTGTTTGTGTGTGTGCTTTTATTTTGAAGTGTTTTTACTGTTGTGCATTGCTGTGCTTTTTATTTCCTGTTTTAATCACCTGGACCCTCGGACCTGTGGCAGACTGTTTTAACCTGGTTTTTATCCAATGAGCATGGAGGCTGGGGGAGGACAATTGGATTTTATTGGACAGTGGAGTATATGAAGGTGGAAGAGCGGGTAATGAGAGGGACACCAGCCGGGTGGCGGCTGCACCTGGCCTGATGGCACGAGAGAGAACCATGCACCAGGAATGAGACCGGGCGATCAAGGGGCCTTGGCAGGCACGGGGCAAGAGCGGAGAGAGGCTCGTGGCGGGGTGGCCTACGGCACCGGGGTTGGACGTCCCGTTGTCCTGGTCTGCGTGGGTGGCGGGGGACCTGAGCGCAGCGGCACCGGAGGGGAACTACGCCCCGTGAGAGACCCGGAGCGGCCCCGTGAGCTGTCCCGCTTCGCCCCTTGGTCGCCCCGGAACCATGCAGGTGGATTTTAACTGCGCACTTTTTTAACCTTTGAGACTGTATGGACGAAAGAGTGTATGGTGCCACTTTTATCATTTTTACTAATGTTTTACCCGGACTTTTATGAGGCCTTTGAATAAACTGTTTAATTCCGTTTTATTGTTTTTATTGATTGCACCACCGCATAGGCTCCCATTGCTACATGGACACAGAGCCTATGAACTCTCAAAGGTTCGTCTCCAAAGTCACTTTCCAAGTCAGGCGCAGAATCAAATCATATCCTTGGTGGCCATTGTTCACAAAGTGATAAAGCGTAGCTCCTTTCCAACAGTAAAATTAAAACGCAGCGAAAATCGATCGTAGTTTCAACATGTGAAGGAGAGAATGTATGTAGCAGTGTTTAGTTGTGATGATAACACAATACAGCGTGCTGAAGGGGGGCGTGTCGGAAAGGGTCAGGGCTTCTTGAAGAGACAGAGGCCTATTTCAAGACGTTCGCTACAGCCATTTTGCAAGAGCAAATTCATTCAAGGCAGTTACTTTAATTTACTGCATTTACAGACAAACATAAGTTTGGATCATCATTGTAGTGTGCTATAGACTGGTGCTATGTGACTGAAAAAAGCATAATACACCCTCTTTAACAGTCACAAAAACAATGTACTAAACAGTAGGACATACAAGACAAGGAACAGTAGGATCACGACATACAATCACAAAATGCACTTGATTCATGATGATTATGGCTCAGCTTGTAAAAACCCTAAATTAAAAATCTCATAAAATTAGAATTTTTGAAAATGGATTGTAAGCCATAATCATCAAAATTATAACAAATAAAGCACCTGTATAATGGTCAATGTGACCGTGTGTGGCGGCTGCAGGGGGGTTTACAATACGACGGCCCTGGTGTTAAATTTTCTTAAATTTAATGATAATAATATTTTTGAATGGATCACATTTCTGTTTTGGGGCGGCATGGTAGTGCAGAGATTCCCACCCAGTTTTCTAACCTGTGAAGTAAGATCCCGTGGTCCACTGTGTCAAAGGCAGCGCTCAGGTCCAGCAGAACTAAAACTGAGACCTTACCTGCGTTGGTGTTCATGCGGACATGATTTGTCACCTTGATCAGACCTGTCTCAGTGCTTTGATGGGACAAAGCAACAACTATGAATCAAACTTTTTTATTTTTAATATTTGGTTGCAAATCCTTCGCAGTCAATAACAGCCTGAAGTCAAGAAGGCACAGACGTCACCAGATGCTCTGCCAGGCCTCTACTGTAAATGTCTTCAGTTCCTGCTTGTTCTTGGGGCATGTTCCCTTCAGTTTAGTCTTCAGCAAGTGAAATGCAGCTCAATTGGATTCATGTCAGGCGATTGACTTGGCTATTGAATAACATTTCACTTCTTTGCCTTAAAAAGCTCTTTGGTGCCTTTGGGTCATTGTCCATCTGCACTGTGAAGTGGCGTCCAAGCATTTGGCTGAATATGAGCTCATAATATTGCCCCACTTTAAAATTTTTCCTGCTGCTTTTGTCAACAGTCACATCATCAATAAATACAAACCATCAGTTCCATTGGCCATACAAGCCCATGCCATGATGCTGCACCACCATGTTTCACTGATGAGGTGGGATGTTTTGAATCATGAGCAGTTCCTTTCTTTCTCCATATTTTTTTCTTCCCATCACTCTGGTACAAGTTGATCTTTGTCTCAACTGTCCTAGGATGTTGTTTCAGAACTGTAAAGGCTTTTTTAGATGTTTTTGGCAAACTCTAATCAGCCTCCTGTTTTTGAGGCTCACCAGTGGTTTACACCTTGTGGTTAATGGTCTGTATTCTCTCTGGTGAAGTCTTCTCTTGATTGTTGACTTTGACACACATACACCCACCTCCTGGAGAGTGTTTTTGATCTGACCTATTGTTGTGAAGGGGTTTCTTAACCAGTGAAATAATTCTTTGGTCATCCACCACATTTGTCACCCGTGGTCTTCTGGGTCTTTTGGTGTTTTTCAGCTCACCGGTGTGTTCTTTCTTTTTAATAATGTTCCAAACTGTTGATTTAGCCACGCCTAATATGTTTGCTATCTCTCTGATGGGTTTGTTTTGATTTTTCAGCCTAATAATGGCTTGCTTCACTCATAGTGATAGCTCTTTGGATCTCATATTGAAAGTAATAGAACAATACCCAACATGCAAATATCACACTTGAAATGACCTTGAACTCTGGACGTTTCATCTGTTCCTTATAAATGGGACAATGAGGGAAAAGCAGACACCAGGCAATGAAACCACTGAGCAGCCAATTGTCCCATTACTTTTGGCCCCTTGAAAAGTGGGAGGCTCACATACAAACCCTTGTACTTCCTACACCGTTCATCCGATTTGGATGTAAATACTCTCAAATGAAAGATGAAAGCCTGCAGTTGATGTACATCTTTGGTGTTTCATTTGAAATCGATTGTGGTGGTTTATAGAGCCAAAAAGATAAGACATAAGAGGCAATGTCCCAATATTTATGGACCTAACTGTATATTGTGCCTACTGTCTGGCAACTGGTCCTTTTGTTGTTGTTATTGTGGTTATTGGTGTTTATAAGGCCATTAGGGCTGGGCATACAGACACAATAATAAACTATTCGTTCATTAATTCCTTCCAATCCAAGTGTCTTGCCTCGGTCCAAAAAGTGCAGCTAAAAGACTTGTTTGAGATGAGACAGACAGGCACAGTTTTGATCGCTGCAGACACACAGTGCACACTGGTTAGATTTCTGTCTGATTCAGTGACTTTGAAATGAGTTGTAAACTTGCAAATGAATGTAATATTGTGATATTCGAATGCGACGCTTCGTGATGAGGTGTTTCTCTGCATGTGGAGTGGCCGGCTTGACTCTAGGCGTTTTTCTCCACCCTTGTTGTGCCTGTCAAGTCGCACAATCACACTTCAGAGAGAATTAAAGTGACAACACCAATTTAAAGACAAGATATGTTTCCTCGAGGGTCTGGTTTGTGTGTAGGTTTACTGCTACTCCTAAATCTTTGTCCGTGCAATTTGATTGCATATAGTGTATAAAAAAACAAATAACAGATTCAGCTGACTAAATTAACAATCAAACTATAACTACATTAGATGTCTAAAATATGTCAAAAGAACACAGGCAGGCAGCTGACTTAAAGGTCCTATTAACGATTTTTGTTTTTAAGTACAAACAATGAAAGAGGAAGCCACTAAATTACATAAGTTTAGGACCACATGCCTTTAAAAGGCCAAATCTGTTCAAAAATGTGGATCCAGTGTCATTTTCTGTCAGGTATTAACACTGACATGACGTCCTGATCGAAAAAAAATCTAATTTTGAACGTGGTTTGGTTGTTGAGCTGGTGGAACTTAGTAAAACAATCATTGCGAATTTCCTAAAAGATCCTGAGGGATATGGAACACAAAAGGATTTCTTGCTTCTGGCATTAGAGGGCAGTAGTGCGTTCATAATGGCTTGTGGCTTGTGTGCACTAGCATTTTTTAATGTTCTCATTTAATATATTTTTACATTAACACAAAAAAAACGTTTTTGTTTCTGAACCTCTATAGATTTATGGAAACGTATATATGGAAACTTTGTTTCCCCCCTCAAACTCCTGGAACTTCATGAGAAATAGCACCAAATTATCCAGAGCTCTAAAATAATAGGGTGACATTTGATTAATTAGTATAAATTTGTTTGCAGATATTCCAGTAATAACCAGTTTATGCACATACCAAATAAGAATAGTGCTGAATTTCACCCTCAAAATACCTGCAATTTTGGACATCCAATACCATTTATTTTATTTATTTATTGGTTTATTTGGTCGGTTCAGTGCATAATGATCAGTGTTAATAAACATACATGGGTCTCATGCATGTGAACACTACATCGGATTGTAGCTTTCCATTCGTCGTCCCCCACGCACACTCTTTAGCACACTCCGATTCATCTTGACCTATTGTTTTTAGTGGTAGGAGAAGCCGGAGTACCCTACACAGACACGGGGAGAACATGTCAGTTGTACTGTCAGGAGTACCGTCAGAAGCACTGTCAGTAGTACTGTCAGGAGCATTGTCAGTAGTACTGTCAGGAGTACCCGCATGTCAGAAGAGCACTGTCAGTAGTACTGTCAGGAGTACCGTCAGGAGCACTGTCAGTAGTACTGTCAGGAGTACCGTCAGAAGCACTGTCAGTAGTACTGTCAGGAATACCGTCAGAAGCACTGTCGGTAGTACTGTCAGGAGTACCGTCAGGAGCATGTCAGGAGTACTGTTAGGAGTACCGTCAGGAGCACTGTCAGTAGTACTGTCAGGAGTACCGTCAGAAGCACTGTCGGTAGTACTGTCAGAAGTACCGTCAGGAGCACTGTCAGTAGTACTGTCAGGAGTACCGTCAGAGCACTGTCGGTAGTACTGTCAGGAGTACCGTCAGGAGCATTGTCAGGAGTACTGTCAGGAGTACGTCAGAACTGTCAGTAGTACTGTCAGGAGTACCGTCAGGAGCATTGTCAGTAGTACTGTCAGGAGTACCGTCAGAAGCACTGTCAGTAGTACTGTCAGGAGTACCGTCAGAAGCACTGTCAGTAGTACTGTCAGGAGTACCGTCAGGAGCAATGTCAGTAGTACTGTCAGGAGTACCGTCAGGAGCACTGTCAGTAGTACTGTCAGGAGTACCTTCAGGAGCATTGTCAGTAGTACCGTCAGGAGTACCGTCAGGAGCATTGTCAGTAGTACTGTCAGGAGTACCGTCAGGAGCACTGTCAGTAGTACTGTCAGGAGTACTGTCAGGAGCATTGTCAGTAGTACTGTCAGGAGTACCGTCAGGAGCACTGTCAGTAGTACTGTCAGGAATACCGTCAGGAGCACTGTCAGGAGCACTGTCAGTAGTACTGTCAGGAGCACTGTCAGTAGTACCGTCAGGAGCACTGTCAGTAGTACTGTCAGGAATACCGTCAGGAGCACTGTCAGTAGTACTGTCAGGAATACCGTCAGGAGCATTGTCAGTAGTACTGTCAGGAATACCGTCAGGAGCATTGTCAGTAGTACTGTCAGGAGTACCGTCAGGAGCACTGTCAGTAGTACTGTCAGGAGTACCGTCAGGAGAACTGTCAGGAGCACTGTCAGTAGTACTGTCAGGAGCACTGTCAGTAGTACTGTCAGGAATACCGTCAGGAGCATTGTCAGTAGTACTGTTAGGAATACCGTCAGGAGCACTGTCAGTAGTACCGTCAGGAGTACCATCAGGAGAACTGTCAGGAGTACTGTCAGGAGCACTGTCAGGAGTACCGTCAGGAGTGCGTGTGCCTGTTGTGCATGTTGTGAGAAAGGACTGGAAGTGTAAACCTTCTTGCTGACGGTCATGACTTTCTGGGTTTGTGTTGCACTGCATGTCCCCAAACATGTCTGTGTGCGTTTGCAGCAGCGTGGCCTGAGTGGGTCTGTGGGGTCAGTATGGGCGCATGGGGGGTCCTGCAGATTCCAGTGTGACAGTTAGGGCCCTCCACACTCCCTGGAGAGGCCCTTCAGTGAGTAGCAGCCGAGTGTGGCCCGTCGCTGCACCACACAATTATCCCCCAGACTCCGCCAGCTCCATGTGCTCCTCCATGTAGTCTGCGGGGAACATTTAACTCATTGTTGCCCCTTAATCCTTACCTCCACCCTGTCTGTGATCCCGGAGCCAGCCCACTGCCGAAGAAGGGCGGGCCACAATATTTACTTGAATTAGTTACTTTTGAAATTATTTTACTCAAGTAAAAGTAGATACTGAAATACTGTAAACACTATAAGAGTCAGACAGTAATTTGTGTAAATGCGATTTTAGTTTGTTAGTCTAATTTATATATTAGTACTGGCAGATTTTCTGAAGAATACACCATAAGAATCATTGAGTTATCCATGGGGCAATATATTTACACTAGATGAAAATTCTTAATTTACTTGAAATAAACTGTTGTAGTTGCCCCTGTGGACAGATATGTTGAAATTTGACTCAAGGATAAACATACTTATTTCATGAAAATGTCACTTATTTGAAGATTACTTTATGCAGTGTAAGAGTATTAATACTTCATAATATATTATTGCTCAATTAGAAGTAAAATGTACTGCGTGAATTAACTATTTCAAAAGTAGTTATGATTTACTGCAGTAGAGGAGATTTATACAGAAACATCAGAAGTAAAGTATACACCAACAGCCTTTAACGACTCTAGTGACGTGACGTCCATGACTGACCAGCTCTTCCAAACGGCTCTTTAAGTTGAAAGATTCGAACCAGATCTCAATTGTATAAAGAGTCAGTCAATTTTACCCAGAACTCCCCAAAACGATGGAAATGGCCACACAAGTGAAAGCTTTTTGCGCTTAAGTCAAAGCTTACTGCACTAAAAAATTATTTGTCAGACAGTTGCAGCCTCTTTTTATTAGTTGTGACGAAAGATTTGATTCTAAAACACTTTTTTCAAAGCGTAAATATCAGTCCCATTGTAATTTTATAAGTACCTTTTATCAATGGCGTCTTAGATATAGTGAGTTATCTGGCTGGTGACATTATAAAGAGCCAGTCTTTTGAACGGATTCCAAAGACCCAGCTCACAGTAAAGAGCCATAAATCTGATCACTAGTTGAATCAAAACAATTTAATCTTTTAGGACTATACTTCATAAACTACTACTTCATGAAAGTAAAAATTGAAATGCAGACGTTTTTGGTACTTTTGCTATAAGAAAGGCCTTATTGTGCATATTGGTGATCAGTGACATGAAATACTTAGATGGCAACATATTTGTTTACAATCAATATTTGTCTGCTTTCTTTCAATATGGCCAACATAATAATTAGTGTCTCTGTGCTCGGGACGAGTCACCCAGAGCAGCGTCGGGTCCAAACCAGCGTGGCTTCAGTAAAGGTAGTGAGTAAATTAGGGTTTAATGGAGGAGAAGGACGATCAGAATGGCGTGGGGCAGACCGGGGTCAGAGGGGAGCGTGGCTGATGGACATAAGCTAAGACAGACCTTCGTTAGATCATGTTCCTGATGAAGATACAATGAGGACAGCAGACCGAGCCATGCCCCATGGTAACACAGTATATTGACTCGGTTCACTTTTGAGAACCACAGGCCTAGACTAAGATGAAAAGATAAGTTAATCCTTTATTGATCACACAATGGAGAAATTCACTTGTTACATCAGTTCTCAGAAACACTCAGGGTGTGCAGGATAGACAGGAAATGTGCAAACTATTAATATTAAATTGAGGTATACAATGGATACAAAAGCTTTAAGGGGCATAAAGTATTAACAATAAAAATAAAATTAAAACAGACAATGAAATGTCAGCATCGGCAGTTCAAAGTGTACAGTCATAGCAGGAGGTTGATGAAGTGACGCTGATACAGAGATTATTGCATTTAGTTTTGCATAGCAGTTATTGCACTGAGTTACTTTACAGTAGTGTTGTACAGTCTGACAGCAGTGAGGATGTTACTTTACTGTAGTGCTGTACAGTCTGACAGCAGTGGGGTGTTACTACAGTAGTGGTGTACAGTCTGACAGCAGTGGGGATGTTACTTTAAGGTAGTGTTGTACAGTCTGACAGCAGTGGGGATGTTATTTACAGTGTGTGTACAGTCTACAGCAGTGGGGATGTTACTTTACAGTAGTGGTGTACAGTCTGACAGCAGTGGGATGTTACTTTACAGTAGTGTTGTACAGCTTGACAGCAGTGGGGATGTTATCTTTAAGGTAGTGTTGTACAGTCTGACAGCAGTGGGGATGTACTTTACAGTAGTGGTGTACAGTCTGACAGCAGTGGGGATGTTACTTTACAGTAGTGTTGTACAGTCTGACAGCAGTGGGGATGTTACTTTACTGTAGTATTGTACAGCCTGACAGCAGTGAGGATGTTACTTTACAGGGTAAAAGTGTTGTACAGTCTGACTGCAGTGAGGATGTTACTTTACAGTAGTGTTGTACAGTCCTGACAGCAGTGGGATGTTACTTTACAGTAGTGTTGTACAGTCTGACAGCAGTGGGGATGTTACTTTACAGTAGTGTTGACAGTCTGACAGCAGTGGATGTTACTTTACAGTGTTGTACAGCTGAGCATGGATGTACTTTAAGTGTTGAACAGTCTGACGCAGTGGGGATGTAACTTTACAGTGTTGTACAGTCTGACTGCAGTGAGGATGTTACTTTATAGTAGTGTTGTACAGTCTGACAGCAGTGAGAATGTTACTTTACAGTAGAGTTGTACAGCCTGACAGCAGTGAGGATGTTACTTTAAGGTAGTGTTGTACAGTCTGACAGCAGTGGGGATGTAACTTTACAGTGTTGTACAGTCTGACTGCAGTGAGGATGTTACTTTATAGTAGTGTTGTACAGTCTGACAGCAGTGAGGATGTTACTTTACAGTAGTGTTGTACAGTCTGACAGCAGTGAGGATGTACTTTACAGTAGTGGTTGTACAGTCTGACAGCAGTGAGGATGTTACTTTACAGTAGTGTTGTACAGTCTGACTGCAGTGAGGATGTACTTTACAGTAGTGTTGTACAGTCTGACTGCAGAGGATGTTACTTTACAGTAGTGTTGAACAGTCTGACAGCAGTGGGGATGTTACTTTACAGTAGTGTTGTACAGTCAAACAACAGTGAGGATGTTACTTTACTGTAGTGTTGTAAGTCTGACAGCAGTGAGGATGTTACTTTACAGTAGTGTTGTACAGTCTGACAGCAGTGAGGATGTTACTTTACAGTAGTGTTGTAAAGTCTGACTGCAGTGAGGATGTTACTTTACAGTAGTGTTGTACAGTCTGACTGCAGTGAGGATGTTACTTTACAGTAGTGTTGAACAGTCTGACAGCAGTGGGGATGTTACTTTACAGTAGTGTTGTACCAGTCAAACAACAGTGAGGATGTTACTTTACTGTAGTGTTGTAGCAGTCTGACAGCAGTGAGGATGTTACTTTACAGTAGTGTTGTACAGTCTGACAGCAGTGAGGATGTTACTTTACAGTAGTGTTGTACAGTCTGACAGCAGTGGGGATGTTACTTTAAGGTAGTGTTGAACAGTCTGATAGCAGTGGGGATGTTACTTTACAGTAGTGGTGTACAGTCAAACAACAGTGAGGATGTTACTTTACTGTAGTGTTGTACAGTCTGACAGCAGTGGGGATGTTACTTTACTGTAGTGTTGTACAGTCTGACAGCAGTGGGGATTTTACTTTACAGTAGTGTTGTACAGTCTGACAGCAGTGAGGATGTTACTGTACAGTAGTGTTGTACAGTCTGACAGCAGTGAGGATGTTACTTTACAGTAGTGTTGGACAGTCTGACTGCAGTGAGGATGTTACTTTACAGTAGAGTTGTACAGTCTGACTGCAGTGAGGATGTTACTTTACAGTAGAGTTGTACAGTCTGACTGAGTGAGGATGTTACTTACAGTAGTGTTGTACAGTCTGACTGCAGTGAGGATGTTACTTTACAGTAGTGTTGTACAGCCTGACAGCAGTGGGGATGTTACTTTACAGTAGTGTTGTACAGTCTGACAGCAGTGAGAATGTTATTTACAGTAGAGTTGTACAGCCTGACAGCAGTGAGGATGTTACTTTAAGGTAGTGTTGAACAGTCTGACAGCAGTGGGGATGTTACTTTACAGTGTTGTACAGTCTGACTGCAGTGAGGATGTTACTTTACAGTAGTGTTGTACAGTCTGACAGCAGTGGGGATGTTACTTTACAGTGTTTGTACAGTCCTGACTTGCCAGTGAGGATGTTACTTTACAGTAGTGTTGTACAGTCTGACAGCAGTGAGGATGTTACTTTACAGTATGTTTACAGTCTGACAGCAGTGAGGATTTACTTTACAGTGTGTGTAACAGTCTGACAGCAGTGGGGATGTTTACTTTACAGTAGTGTTGTACAGTCTGACGCAGTGAGGATGTTACTTTACAGTAGTGTTGTACAGTCTGACTGCAGTGAGGTTTACTTTACAGTAGTGTTTGTACATCTGACTGCAGTGAGGATGTACTTTACGTAAGTGTTGAACAGTCTGACAGCAGTGGGGATGTTACTTTACAGTAGTGGTTGTACAGTCAAACAACAGTGAGGAGTTACTTTACTGTAGTGTTGTACAGTCTGAAGCAGTGAGGATGTTACTTTACAGTAGTGTTGTACAGCTGACAGCAGTGAGGATGTTTACTTTACAGTGTGTTTGTACAGTCTACAGCAGTGGAGGATGGTTACTTTACAGTAGTGTTGTACAGTCAAACACAGTGAGGATGTAGTTTACTGTAGTGTTGTAACAGTCTGACAGCGGGGAGTGCTTACTTTACAGTAGTGTTGTACAGTCTGACAGCAGTGAGATTTACTTTTAATTTAAGGTAGTGTTGACCAGTCTGATAGCAGTGGGATTTACTTTACAGTAGTGTTGTACAGTCAACAACAGTGAGATGTTACTGTTACGTAGTGTTGTACAGTCGACGCGTGGGGAGTTTACTTTCAGTATGTTGTAAGTTCCTGACAGCAGTGAGGAATGTTTACTTTTACAGTAGTGGTGTACCAGTCTGACAGCAGTGGGGATTTACTTTAAGGTAGTTGTTGTACAGTCTGAAGCAGTGGGGGATGTTACTTTAACAGTAGTGGTTGTACAGTCGAAGCAGTGGGGATGTACTTAAGGTATGTTGTAACAGTCTGACAGCAGTGGGGAGTTAATTTAACGGTAGTGTTGTACAGTCTGACAGCAGTGGGGATGTTACTTTAACTGTAGTGTTGGACAGTCTGACAGCAGTGGGGATGTATTTAACAGTAGTTGGATTGTCAGTCTGACGCAGTGGGGATGTTATTTACAGTAGTGTTGTACAGTCCTTGACAGCAGGAGGAGTTACTTTACAGTAGTGTTTTGTACAGTCTGACAGCAGTGAGGAATGTTACTTTACAGTATTGGATGTACAGTCTGACAGCAGTGAGGAGTTACTTTACAGTAGTGTTGGACAGTCTGACAGCAGGGGGATGTTACTTTAGGCTAGTGTTGGAACAGTCTGACAGCAGTGGGGATTTCTTTACAGTATGTGTACAGTCTGAAGCAGTGGGGATGTTACTTTAAGGTGTGTTGTCAGTCGAAGCAGTGGGGGGATGTTTACTTTACAGTATGGTGTTACAGTCCTGACAGCAGTGGGATGTACTTAAGGTAGTGTTGTTACAGTCTGACAGCAGTGGGATGTTTATTTAAGGTAAGTGTTTGTACAGTCTGAAGCAGTGGGATGTATTTTAACTGTAGTGTTGGACAGTCTGACAGCAGTGGGATGTTACCTTTACATAGTGTTGGTACAGTCGACTGCAGTGGGATGTTACTTTACTGTAGTATTGGACAGTCCTGACAGCATGGGGATGTTACTTATCAGTAAGTGTTGTACAGTCTGACAGCAGTGGGGATTTACTTTACAGTAGGTGTTGTGAAACAGTCTGGCTGCAGTGAGGATGGACTTTTACAGTAGTGTTTACAGTCTGACTGCATGAGGATTTACTTTACAGTAGAGTTGTACAGTCTACTGCAGTGAGGAGTTACTATTACAGTAGATTTACATCTGACTACAGTGGGGATGGTACTTAAGTAGGTTGCACAGTCAAGCAACAGGAGGATTTTACTTTTACTGTAGTGTTGTAATCTGACGCAGTGGGGTGTTACTTTACAGTAGTTGTACAGTCTGAACAGCAGTGAGGATGTTACTTTACAGTAGTTGTTGTAAGTCTGACAGCAGTGAGGATGTTACTTTACAGTAATGATGTACAGTCTGACAGCAGTGAGGATGTTATTTACAGTAGTGGTTGGACAGTCTGACAGCATGGGGATGTTATTTAAGGTAGTTGGACAGCCTGACAGCATGGGGATGTTACTTTAAGGTAGTGTTGTACGTCTGACAGCAGTGGGGATGTTACTTACTGTAGTGTTGGACAGTCTGAAGCAGTGGGGATGTTACTTCAGTAGTGTTTGTACGCTGACAGCAGGGGGATGTTATTTAAATAGGTTGTACAGTCTGACAGCAGTGAGGATGTACGTTTACAGTAGTGTTGTACAGTCGCAGCAGTAGGATGTTACTTTACAGTAGTGATGTACAGTCTGAACAGCATGAGGATGTACTTTACAGAGTTGTTGGAAGTCTGACAGCAGTGGGGAGTTACTTTAAGTAGTGTTGGACAGTCTGAGCAGTGGGGGATGTTCTTACAGTAGTGGTGTACATCGACAGCAGTGGGGATGTTACTTTAGGTTAGTGTGTACAGTCTGACAGCAGTGGGGGGATGTTACTTTACAGTAGTTGGTGTACAGTCTGAGTCCTGACAGCAGTGGGGATGTTTACTTTAAGTAGTGTTGTACAGTCTGACAGCAGGGGAATGTTAATTTTAAGGGTAGTGTTGTAGCAGTCTGACAGCATTGTGGGGATTTACTTAACTGTAGTGTTGGACAGTCCGACAGCATGGGGATGTTACTTTACAAGTAGTGTTGTCAGTCTGACTAGTGGGGATGTTTTTAACTGTAGTGTTGGACGTCTGAAGCAGTGGGGATGTTACTTTAGCAGTAGTGTTGTACAGTCTGACAGCAGTGGAGATGTTACTTTACAGTAGTGTTGTACAGTCTGACAGCAGTGATGAGTTTTTACAGTAGTGTTGTACAGTCCTGACAGCAGTGATGATGTTACTTTACAATAGTGTTGTACAGTCTGACAGCATGGATGTTACTTTACAGTAGTGTGTTACAGTCTACAGCAGTGGGGATGTTACTTACAGTAAGTGTTGTAACAAGTCTGACAGCAGTGGGGATGTTACTTTACAGTAGTGTTGACAGTTGACAGCAGTGAGGATGTTAACTTTCAGTAGTGTTGTACAGCTGACAGCAGTGGGGATGTTAACTTTACAGTAGTGTTGTCAGTCTGACAGCATGAGGATGTTATTACAGGTAGTGTTGTAACATCTGACAGCAGTGAGGATGTTACTTTTACAGTAGTGTTGTAGCAGTCCTGAACAGCAGTGAGGTGTTACTTTAAATTTAAGGTATGTTTGACAGTCTGATAGCAGTGGGGATGTTACTAACAGTAAGTGTTGTACAGTCAAACAACAGTGAGGATGTTACTTTTACTGTAGTGTTGTACAAGTCCTGACAGAGTGGGGATGTACTTTACAGTAGTGTTTGTACAGTCTGACAGCAGTAGGATGTTTTACTTTACAGTAGTGTTGTACTGTCTGACAGCAGTGAGATGTTACTTTAAGTAGTGATGTACAGTCTGAACAGCAGTGAGGATGTTACTTTAACCGTAGTGTTGGACAGTCTGACAGCAGTGGGGAGTTCTTAAGGTAGTGTTGGGACAGTCTGACAGCAGGGGGATGTTATTACAGTATTGGTGTACACGTCTGACAGCAAGTGGGGATGTTATTTAAGTATTGTTGTCAGTCTGACAGCATGGGGATGTTATTTACTGTAGTGTTGGACCAGTCTGACAGCAGTGGGGATGTTACTTTTATTACAGTAGTGTTGTACAGTCTGACAGAGTGGGGATGGTTTACTTTACAGTAGTGTTGTACAGTTCTGACGCAGTGGGGATGTTTATTTAACAGACTGTTGTAAACAGTCTGACAGCATGAGATGTTACTTTAACAGTAGTGATGTACAGTCTGACAGCAGTGAGATGTTAACTTTAACAGTAAGTGTTGGACAGTCGACAGCAGTGGGGATGTTACTGTAAGGTGTGGTTGGAAAGTCTGGACAGCAGTGGGGATCGTATTTTATCAGTAGTGGTGTCAGTCTGAACAGCAGTGGCGGTGTTACTTTAAAAGGTAGTTTTTGTACAGTTGACAGCAAGTGGGGGATTTATTTACAGGTAGTGGTGTAACAGTCTGACGCAGTGGGAGTTACTTTAAGGTAGTGTTTGTACAGTCTGAAGCAAGTGGGGATTACTTTACAGTAGTGCTTGTACAGTTGAACAGCAGGAGGATGTTACTTACAAGGTGTTGGACAGTCCTGACAGCAAGTGGGATGTTATTTAAAGGTAGTGTTTGACAGTCTGACAGCCGTGGGGATGTTATTACAGTAGTGGTGTACAGTCTGAGACAGCAGTGGGATGGTTAGCTTTAAAGGTTAGTGTTGTACAGTCCTGAAAGCAAGTGGGAATGTTTCACTTTACTGTAGTGGGACAGTCGACAGGCAGTGGGATTTACTTTAACAAGTAGTGTTGTACGTCTGACGCAGTGGGGAGGTTACTTTTACTGTAGTGTTGGACAGTCTGATAACAGCAGTGGGATGTTACTTTACAGTAGTGTTGTACAGTCTCGACTGCAAGTGAGAGTACTTTTCAGTAGTGTTGTAACAGTCGACTGCAAGTGAGTGATGTACTTTACAGTAGAGTGTACGTCTGACTGGCATGAGGATGTTACTTACAGTAGAGTTGTCATCTGACTACAGTGGGGATGTTCTTTACAGTAGTGTGCACAGTCAAACAACAGTGAGGATGGTACTTTACTGTAGTGTTGTACAGTCTGACAGCAGTGGGGGATGTTAACTTTACCAGTAGTGTTGTACGTCCTGACAGCAGTGAGATGTTACTTTACAGTAGTGTGTACAGTCCTGACAGCAATGAGGATGTTACTTTACAGTAAGTGACTGTACAGCTGACAAGCAGTGAGGATGTTACTTTAGCGGAGTGTGGACAGTCTGACAGCAGTGGGGTGTTACTTTAAGGTAGTGTTGGACAGCCCTGACAGCATGGTATGTTACTTTAGGTAGTGTTGTAACACGTCTGCAGCAAGTGGGGATGTTTACTTTACTGACACGTGTTGGACACAGTCTGACAGCGTGGGATGTTACTTTACAGTAGTGTTTGTACAGTCTGACAGCAGTGGGGTTGTTACAGTAGTGTTGTACAGTCGTGGAAGCAGTGAGGATGTTACTTCAGTAGTGTTGTACAGTCTGACAGCAGTGGAGGATGTTACTTTACAGTAGTGATGTACAAGTCCTGGACAGGCAGTGAGGATGTATTTACAGTAGTGTTGGACAGTCTGACGCAGTGGGTGATGTTACTTTAAGGTAGTGTTGGACAGTCTGACAGCAGGGGGATGTTACTTTAGCGTAGTGGGTGTACAGTCTGACGCATGGGGATGTTACTTTAAGGTAGTGTTGTACAGTCTGACAGCAGTGGGGGATGTTCTTTATCAGTAGTGGTGTAGCAGTCTGTACAGATATGGTGGGGATGTTACTTAAGGTAGTGTGTATACATCTGACAGCAGTGGGGATGTTAATTTTAAGGTAGTGTTGTCAGTCCTGACAGCAGTGGGGATGTTCTTTACTTAGTGTTGGACAGTCTGACAGCAGTGGGGGATGTACTTTACAGTAGTGTTGTAACAGTCTGACTGCCAGTGGGGATGTTTACTTTACTGTCATGTGTTGGACAGTCTGACTAGCAAGTGGGGGATGTTAAACTTTACAGAGTGTTGTACAGTCTGACAGCAGTGAGGATGTTACTTTAACAAGTAGTGTTGTACAGTCTGACAGCAGTGATGACATGTTAACTGTTTCAGCTATGTTGTACAGTCTGCCAGCATGGATGATTGTTTACTTTTACAGTAGTGTTGTACAGTCTGACAGCAGTGGGATGTTCTTACAGTAAGTGTTTGGTAGCAGTCTGCAGCAGTGGGGATTTACAGAGTGTTTGTATCAGTCTGACAGCAGTGGGGAATGTTACTATTTACAGTATTGTTGTACAGTCTGACAGCAGTGAGGATGTTATTTTAACAGTAGTGTTGTACAGTCTGACAGCAAGTGGGGGATGTTACTTCAGTAGTGTTGTACAGTCTGACAGCAGTGAGGATGTTTACTGTTACAGTAGTGGTTGTATACATGTCTGACAGCAGTGAGGAAATGTTTTTTACAGTAGTGTTGTACAGTCTGCAGCATGAGGATGTTACTTAATTTAAGGTAGTTTGAACAGTCTGATAGCAGTGGGATGTTACTAACGTAGTGTTGTACGTCAAACAACAGTGAGGAGTTACTTGTAAGTGTTGTACAGTCTGACAGCATGGGGAATGTTACTTACAGTAGTGTTGTACAGTCTGACAAGCAGTGAGGATGTTACTTTACAAGTAGTTGTGTACAGTCTGACAGCAGTGAGGGATGTTACTTAAGGTAGTGTTACAGTCTGACAGCAGTGGGATGTATGTTAAGTAGTGTTTGGATCCAGTCTGAGCAGCAGTGGGGAATGTTACTTTAAGGTAGTGTTGGACAGTCCCTGACAGCATGTGGGGAATGTACTTTAGCAGTAGTGGTGTACAGTCTGACAGCAGTGGAGATGTTATTTAAAGGTAGTGGTTGTAAGTCTGACAGCAGTGGGGGATTTAACTTTACAGTAGTGGTGTCAGTCTGACAGCAGTGGGGGTTACTTTAAGGTAGTGTTTGTAGCAGTCTGACAGCAGTGGGATGTTTTTAAGGTAGTGTTGCTACAGTCTGACAGAGTGCGGGATGTTACTTTAACTGTATGTTGGACATGTCTGAAATCAGCAGTGGGATGTTACTTTTACATATGTTGTACAGTCTGACAGCAGTGACGATGTTAACTTTACACGTAGTGTTTGCTCAGTCGACGCAGTGGGATGTTACTTTACAGTAGTGTGACAGTTGACAGAGTGAGGATGTTACTCGCCTTAACAGTAGTGTTGTAGCGTCTGAACAGCATGAGGATGTTTTTTTACAGAGTTGATCGTACAAAGTCTGACAGCAGTGAGGATCGTACTTTAACTGTGTGTTGGAGCAGTCTGACAGCATGGGGATGTCCTCATTTAGCGCTACGTGCTGCGAACGTTACGACATGGGGATTTATTACAGGTAGTGTTGTACAGTCTGACAGCATGGATGTTAATTTAAGGTAGTTGTACAGTCTGACAGCAGTGGGGATGTTTACTTTACTGTAAGTGTGGACAGTCTGACAGCAGTGGGGATGTTATGGTAACAGTAGTGTGTACAGTCTGACTGCACGTGGGATGTTCTTTACTGTGTGTTGGCAGTCTGACACAAGTGGGCGATGTTTTTTTTAACTTTTTCAGTAGTTTGTACAGTCTGACGCAGTGAGATGTTACTTACATAGTGTTGTACAGTCTGACAGCAGTGATGATGTTCTTTACAGGTAGTCGTTTAACAGTCTGACAGCAGTGATGAAGTTACTTTACAGTAGTGTTGTCTATCGCACACAGCATGGGGGATGTTTACAGTGAGTGTGTAACAGTCTGACAGCAGTGAGGATGTTACTTTTAAGTAGCTGTTGTATACAGTTGACAGCAGTGGGATGTTTTACTTTACAGAGTGTTGGTACAGTTGACAGCAGTGAGGATTTTTACTTTACAGTACGTGTTGTACGTCTGACAGCAGTGGGGATGTTACTTAAAGTAGTTTGTAGTACAGTCTACAGCAGTGAGGATGTTTAACTTTCACAGTAGTGGTGTCAGTCTGCACAGCAGTGAAGGAGAGTATACTTACGTAGTAGTTAGTAACATCTGACAGGCAGTGAGGATGTTACTGTTAAATTAAGTATGTTGACAGTCTGATCAGCAGTGGGGATGTTACTTTACAGTAGCGTTGTACCGTCAACACAAACGTGAGGTGCACTCTTACTGTAGTGGTTGTTGGCAGTCTGACAGAGTGGGGGATGTTACTTACAGTTTTTTGTGTCGCAGCGGTCTGACAGCAGTGAGGAATGTCTCACCTCCGCTTACAGTAGTGTTGGAGTAACAGTCTGACAGCAGTGGGGATGTTACTTTAAGGTAGGTTGGACACGCTCCTGACACACGCTTGGGGATCGTTCACTTACACGTAGTGGTGTCGTCTGACAGCACTCGCGGCATCGTTTCTTAAGGCTCACCTCCGCCTCTCGTCACGCTCTCGCACCAGCAGTGGGGGTGTTTACTTTACAGTAGTGGTGTAAGTCCTGACAGCAGTGGGGAATGTTCTTTAAGGTATGTTGTCACAGTTGACGCAGTGGGGATGTTCAATTTAAGGTAGTGTTGTAACAGTCTGACAGCGTGGGGAGTTATCTTTAACTGTAGTGTTGGACAGTCCCTGACAGCAAGTGGGGATGTTACTTTACAGTAGTTTGTACAGTCTGACAGCAGTGGGATTTACTTTACAGCAGTGGTACAGTCTGACAGCCGTGACCGGAAGTACTTTACAGTCAGTCGCTTGTACAGTCTGAAGCAGTGGGGATGTTACTTTACAGTAGTGTTGTACAGTCTGACAGCAGTGGAGGATGTTTACCTTTTATGCAGTAGGTTGTACAGTCTGACAGCAAGTGAGGAGTTATTTAAACAGGTAGGATGTAACATCTGACAGCAGTGAGGATTTACTTTCTGTAGAGTTGGACAGTCTACAGCAGCTGGGGATGTTACTTTTAAGGTATGTTGGGACCGTCTGACAGCAGTGGGATGTTACTTAAGTAGTGTTGTACAGTCTGACAGCAAGTGGGGGATGTTACTTTACAGTAGTGGTACATCCTGACCAGCAGTGGGGATTTTTTAAAGTAGTGTTGTACAGTCTGACAGCAGTGGGGATGTTAATTAAGGGTAGTGTTTGTACAGTTGACAGCAGTGGGGATGTTCTTTACTGTAGTGTTGACGTCTGACAGCAGTGGGTGAGTTTACTTACAGTAGGTTGTACAGTCTGACAGAGTGGAGATGTTACTTTACGTAGTGTTTGTTCCAGTCTGGCAGCAGTAGGAATGTTACTTTACAGTATGTTGTAACAGTCTGACAGCAGTGAAGGATGTTCTTTACAAGTAGTGATGTAATCCTTGACAGCAGTGAGGATGTTATTTTTACAGTAGTGTTGGACAGCACAGCAGTGGGGATGTTACTTAAGGTAGTGTTGGACGTTCTGAACAGCAGTGGGGATGTTATTTACAGTAGTGGTGTACAGTCTGACAGCAGTGGGGATGTACTTTAGGTAGTGTTGTACAGTCCTGACAGCAGTGGGGGATGTTCTTACAGTAATTGTGGTGTACAGTCTGAAGCAGTGGGGATGTTATTTAAGGTATGTTGTACAGTCTGACAGCAGTGGGGATGTTAATTTAAGGTAGTGTTTGTACATCTGACAGCAGTGGGAATGGTTACTTTACTGTAGTGGTTGGACAGTCTGGAACAGCAAGTGGGGATGTTATTTACAGTAGTGTTGTAAAGTCTGACTGCAGTGGGTTTTTGTTACTTTACTTGTAGTGTTGGACAAGTCCCTGACAGCAGTGGGGATGTTACTTTTAGTAGTGTTGTACAGTCGACAGCAGTGGGGATGTTAGCTTTACAGTAGTGGTTGTACAGTCTGAAACTGCAGTGAGGATGTGACTTTTTACAGTAGTGTTGTTACAGTTGACTACAGTGGGATGGTACTTTACAGTAGTGTTGCACAGTTCAAGACAACCAGTGAGGATGTTATTTACTGTAGTGTGTACAGTCGTGAACAGCAGTGGGAGGTCTTACAGTAGTGTTGTCAGTCTCAACAGCAGTGAGATGTTAACTATTACAGTAGTGTTGTACAGTCTGACGCAGTGGGGATGTTACTTTACAGTAGTGGTGGTGTAGTCTGACAGCAGTGGGGATGTTACTATTAAAGTAAGTGTTGTACAGTCTGACAGCAGTGGGGATGTTAAATTTAAGGTAGTGTTTGTACAGTCTGACAGCGTGGGATGTTACTTTATGGTAGTGTTGGACAGTCTGACAGCAGTGGGGATGGTTACTTTACAGTAGTGTTGTACATTCCTTGACAGCAGTGGGGATGTTACTTTACAGTAGTGTTGTATTTCAGTCTGACAGCAGTGAGGATGTTACTTTAACAGTAAAGTGTTGTACAGTCGTGAACAGCAGTGAGGAGTTACTTTACAGTAGTGATGTACAGTCTGACAGCCAAGTGAGGATGTTACTTTACAGTAGTGTTGGACAGTCTGACAGCAGTGGGAATTGTTTACTTTAAGGTAGTGTTGGGACAGTCTGACACAAAGTGGGATGTTACTTTACAGTAGTGGTGTACAGTCGACAGCAGGGGGATGTTACTTTAAGTAGTGTTGTACAGTCTGACAGCAAGTGGGGGATGTTACTTTACAGTATGTGAACAGTCTGACGCAGTGGGGATGTTACTTTAAAGAGTAAGTGTTGTACAGTCCGACAGCAGTGGGTGTTAATTTAAGGTAGTGTTGGAACAGTCTGACAGGCCGAGTGGGGATTGTTACTTTACAGTAGTGTTGTACAGTCTGACAGCAGTGGGGAGTTACTTTTTAGCAGTAGTGTTGTACAGTCTGACAGCAGTGAGGATGTTCTTTACAGTAGTGTTGGTACAGTCTACAGGTGAGGAATGTTCTTTTACCAGTAGTGATGTACAGTCTGACAGCAGTGAGGATGTTCTTTACAGTAGTGTTGGACAGTCTGACAGCAGGGGGATGTTACTTTAAGGTAGTGTTGGACAGTCTTGACATCAGTGGGGATGTTACTTACAGTAGTGGTGTACAGTCTGAAGCAGTGGGGTGTTACTTTAAGGTAGTGTGTACAGTCTGACAGCAGTGGGGGGATGTTTACTTTACAGTAGTGGTTAACAGTCCTGAAGCAGTGGGGATGTTACTTTAAGGTAGTGTTGTACGTCTGAACAGCAGTGGGGATGTTAATTTAAGGTGTGTTGGTACAGTCCTGACAGCTAGTGGGAATGTACTTTACTGTAGTGTTGGACAGTCTGACAGCAGTAGGGATGTTACTTTCAGTAGTGTTGTAGCAGTCTGACTGGCAGTGGGGATGTTTACTGTTACTGTAAGTTGTTGGACAGTCTGACAGCAGTGGGGATGTTACTTACAGTAGTGTTGTAAGTCCTGACAGCAGTGGGATTTACTTACAGTAGTGTTTGTACATTGACTGCAGTGAGAATGTGACTTTACTAGTGTTGTATCAGTCTGCTACAGTGGGGATGTTACTTTAACAGTAGTGTTGCACAGCCAACAACAGTGAGGATGTTACTTTACTGGTAGTGTTGTAACAGTCTGACAGCAGTGGGGGATGTTCTTTACAGTAGTGTTGTTACAGTCTCACGCATGAGGATGTTACTTTACAGAGTGGTTTGTACAGTCTGACAGCAGTGAGGATTTACTCTTACAGTAGTGATGTACAGTCGACACGCAGTGAGGATGTTACTTTACAGTAAGTGTTTGGACAGTCTGACAGCAGTGGGGATTGTTACTTAAGGTAGTGTTTGGACAGCCTGACTGCAGTGGGGATGTTACTTTAAGTGTGTTTGTAAAGTCTGACAGCAGTGGGGGATGTTACTTTACAGTAGTGTTCGTCTGACAGCAAGTGGGGATGTTTATTTAAGGTAGTGTTGTACAGTCTGACAGCAGTGGGGATGTTACTTTACGTATGTTGAACAAGTCTGACAGCAGTGGGGATGTTACTTTACAGTAGTGGTGTACAGTCGCTGACAGCAGTGGGATGTTACTTTACAGTAGTGTTCGTACAGTCTCGAAGCAGTGAGAGTGTTATTGTACAGTAGTGTTGGTACAGTCTGACGCAGTGAGGATGTTACTTTAACAGTAGTGAGTACAGTCTGACGCGTGAGGATGTT